>CAJNOP010001928.1:0-21788 GCA_905250075.1 Rotaria sp. Silwood1 | reverse complement strand
GTATTAATTGCTATCCTTTTCATTAAATGCACGAATAGCTGCAAACAGTCTGCATTAACAAGAAAAGGTGACTAGCTCCTTCACTATTTCCATAAAACTGGCAAAAATTACCAATATTTACTTTCATTTTCTTCTTTTCATACATTTAGACACAGTATAAAACTCACATAAACTATACTTAATTACTGGTATCATTTCAGGATAGAAAAGTCTTCTGAACACCGATAGACTAAAAGGACTTACGAGAGAGACTGCAATATCAAAAGACTTACGTCTGCTTCTTGTAATAGAGCGATATTGACGAATATTGTAATAACGAATATAATACCTTGGTAATGTATCGATGTTGTTTAATAAAGAAAATGAAAGTAATACTTTGCTTATATGTGTATCGAAATAATGTTTGGCTGGCGTCCATTCAACCGTATACGTTGGATAAAGTATGATCATATATTAATGAAACAGACTGGGTTTTTTCCGACAAAAATGTTATTATTCTTTTGCTTGTTCTATCACTTATCGATGAGACAGCTTGAATAATAAAGAGGGAAAGTTAATCGATTGTTGGAAAAATGTGCATAATATCACGATTTTATTTTTATTTTTCTTTCTACCATTGCACAGGATACGTAAAATATACAGGCTTCACAACTAATAATACGCTGATTTATATCATCGATCCTGTTAAAAACGAGCTCAATGGTCCCTTCTGCCTATGACAGAAGATATTGGTTTCTACTACCACTTTTGGAAGCATTTCTTGTCCAAACACATATTCCTCCTCAAAAATCGACATTTGGATGAGGTCCAGTCCTCGGTATCCTTTCTGACCCTCAAAGAAATTTGAGAGTCACTTTCGACATTTGCCTCGGCCACTATCATCGTGAGTATCCTTGCTTTGATTCAGATTCATTTTCTAGTCGTTATTTTTATTTAGGTTGTAATTCAAATCATCATTCTGTTATCTATCTCGGTGGGAAATCAGCTTCTGACACAACTTACACTCTCAATCGATAGAATCAATTACATTATCAACTTCAACCTTGGTATCAAGATCTGTCAGACTGATTCTGTTCAGTAGTCACTCTATCAAGGGAAGCATCTTGCTCAGTTATTACTCATTGTTCTGTACTATCCCAAAGCTTTTCATGGAGCAGTACTCATTTTTATAACAGTTGCGTTCGATTTTTGTCCTCAGTTGGTATCTTAGCTTTAGAGTGTACTCCCAGTTTGATCATGTTCTTAATTAGAGTGGTAGCTCCGAACTGAACTACAATACTCATTGCAGACATGCTTTGGGACCACTGCTTTCGGTAGGCTTTGGTAACTGCATTCGATAGTTCATCAAATTTCTGGAAAAATCGTTTCAGACGATTACGATTTTTTTGGCACGAATTCTATCTGATCTTTTTTGGATTATTTACTCTTTATTTTTTAGTTAAATCTGGCTTTGCGCCTGATAAAGAGACAATATTTTATTTTCAATTTTTTTGTAGACATTTTTATTATTTTCAAGGTTAAGCCCAATAAAGATTTTTATGGTCTTCTTTAATTTCATGAAAAGGAAACGAAAATTCAAATGAAAAAAAGCAGTTGTGGTATTTTTCTTTTCACAAATAACCGAAAAAGTATGCTAAGAAAACAAGTGCAAAAGCTTGTCAACGCAGCTCCTTTGGAGCTGAAATGTGGAACTTACGTATGTGCTTCCGAGTTGTTATCATAATGCATTATTTCTAAACTAAAAAATAGTCTTCGTTTCGAATAATTATGAGTGCCCTAGAAAATTGTAGAAGATCTGAATTCTGCGCAATTGCTGAGGTCTGTGATAATGGCCTGTTTGTAATGGGAGTGGGGAGAGGGTGGGAGAAGAGGGGTTACACCAGTAATCTTCTGTTCCTGCTGCTATGTGTCTGTCATGGGGTGAAGGAGAAGGGGAACTGGAACATCTTGGTCTTAAAATTTATACTGACTATTTTCTTTGAAAATGTACGTAAGTTCCGCAATCAAACAAATTCTCCAGGGAATGTATCGATTAATGTGTTCTATGAATGATATTTTTGAAAATAGGTGTATGAAACAAAGCTTCAACATCAATATGAAAGCTTTTAAAACGGAGTAAGATACAACAAGAGCGTTCTGTTTCCTGCAGTGTAAAGAATGATACTACTGCATTTTAGACGAAAATGCGTAATATTTTGTTTGTTTGTGATAAAAGAATAATTAACAAAACCTCAGTTTTGCTTCGTTTGCAAGCAACGTCAGGTTCAACTTGGAATGCATGAACCAATAGTCACACACACGATAACTTAGTAATTGAGTTTTAAAAGACAAAATCAGTACTTCCTAACTTAAAGAGAGACGATAAACAAACTCCAGACCTTGTCTGTCATGGTCTGTGGGGAGGAAAGGGAGGTGAGTCCATATGTCTACCTCTAAAGAGTTCAACATTCTTTTCAGATCGTATTTGACAAAACTGCTTCTTCCATGAAGAGGCTCCAAGCTTTTAAGAGAGAGTCCGTGAGATGATCGAGTATCGTGGTAGATATTGAAGTACTCGATAAAATTTGAATTTTTGTTTTTATGTTCTTATTTTGTTCAGCATCATCTAAAACCGCTAAATGCAAACTTTTAGAGCATTTCGTTGAGCCATTGGAAAGTTAGCTCGAATGCACCTATCACAGGGTAAGAGTCTTAGTTGAGGAAAACTAAAAAATCCTGCATAGAAAGTTAAGATTCTTTTAGATGACAATAATTTTATGAAATTTTTCGTGTAATATACGAAAAGATACAGCTTCGACGCTGAACAAAATCATCTTTTAATATGTTAGATTTCCATGGACTAATCGAGAGTTATCTATGAAATACTATCTATAACTCGTTATTTTCTAGTGGAAAAATGAGACTATCTTTTAGCAATATATTACAGTGTATCAGCTTCCGTTTAGTCATTTTAAGAGATCCTGCGCTGAATATTTTATAAGCTATACGACTTTTTTCTCTCGACAAAATTGTTATAAAAAAAAATAAAAAAGATTTCGAATGATGTCCAAAAATGGCTTACAACGTTGATCAATTGGACAGTGTCTAGGAGAAAAAATTATTTTGAATATTTTTTTCTGAAAAACGAACAAAAGTTTAAGAAGACTATGATGCATCTAAAGTATTTTTCACACAAGTACGATATATTTCAATAAGCAAATCGTCTATATAAACTGTTGAATTATCATTTATCGTAATTTACGAAGGTAAAATGGGTTAGCATCATGTTATGCAAAAGAGCTGAAAACACTTTATAAGTCGATTAACGTTCAATTTTACTTCAGTGGAAGTTAAAGTATTGTTTAAATAGTTGTACACTTACTTTATACAAGACTCAGGATTGATGGTCACGTTTAAGGGGAATCTTATCCGTGCTTCTCCTCTTCGGCACGTAGAGCCCATGATGCCGGAAGAGGAGGGACATTATTCGGAAAACACATGTCCCTTTATTGTCTATGAAGGGTACTTGGAAAAGCCGCACTCATGCAAACAATATAATTCTTTATCAATGGTCATTATTCAGAAAATCCGTGCCCATTGGTATGTTCACGCGAGCATAACTCGGTAAAACCGTACCCATCCGTTTATTTAGAATGACTTAGCCCTAATCCGGTAAACCTGGTTCTGTTTTATATTTTATTTGGTTTTCTTTAATGTCAGAGGAGTGGTTGTAGCTGGCAATACATTTAAAGAGATGATTCAAGTGCCATTTTAGCATTCATACTAAAGCTTGCTAGCATTTTGATCTCTTACAGAGCAATTTCAATATCTTGAAAATCTTAGTTTAATGTTTCAAGTTCAAAGTCAATTTCCTCGTTCTCAATATCATTACCAGTATTTTTGACGGGTTTATTTTCGATGAGGACTTTACTATCTGACAAATTTTGAGTGGTAATCATCTGTTGTTCGCGTTTTAGTTGACAGAAAAATGAGCAAACCTCATTTTCATTTTAAACTTGGATAGCCGAAAAGTAAAGCTTGCCGTTTTCTTTCAAGGTCTCCCTATCTAATACAAACTGTTTCGGTTTCCAACGTTTCATAGCGGAAACGCCTTCATCTAATTTTTTTTTGAAGTACCTACACTGTTCATCTAAAATATGTATGCTCGATTTACGTATGGACAAAACCCAGCCTTGAGGAAGAGAATTCATTTCGGGTGTGAATGTGTGGCGATGGGTGCGTGTGGCTGTGAGACGAGGACATCTACATGAACACCCAAGCCTACAACCGTACCCCATGCCCACACCCACATCCACACCTATCGGTGTCCCTTTTTGTTCTAAATTGACAAAAGCTTCTTGCTGCTTAAATTGTCTCAAAACAAATCATTTTAAAGTATTTAAAATACTTTTAATGGAACTTGACGAGGCATCCACAGCTGACGGCTATTATGATCGAATCAAGGCTATTTGTGGACAAATCAGGGTCGTAAGTTTTCGCAAAAGAGGTTTCGATTTATATGGTCTCAGCAATTTAGATGGACTGGCTTTTAACACCGATACGATTTGCACGCGTTACTCATTTCAACCTAGTTATTCATAAGGTAGATCAAGAAGCTAAATCATATCTTCAGCACACATCTTTGGGCGTTCAAAATATAATTCCGATTGACGTCATTGCAGATGGCAATTGTCTCCATAACTCTATCATATGTTTAACTCATAATACAGTCTTGATATCTTGCGAACTGAGAGGTAGATACTTTCAACTTTACTGCCCAGTTTTGTTAATACAATCTTTCTGGTTCGAACTGTAATAAAATTCGTAAAAAATGAAACTATCTACAGCAATCGCCTGGCACATATTGTTGGATCACTTAATGAGGTGATAAAAAATATCACCTATCATTTTTCATTCTCGGAACTTTATGAAATCGCGGCTTTGAGTAATGTCCTTCAATGCAATATACGAATTATATATCCAAGAATTGATTGTCGACTCGATCTAGACATCATGAATAGTAGTTTTCAACATGTTCAATCCAATATTTCATCTAAAACAATTTATACATCCTGCTGACATATTCAAAGTGAAAGGGACGCATGTAGAGGTAATGTTGGTAATTGGACACCTAATAATTTCGCACCACTTTTACTTCCATCGAGTGAGTCTCAGAATCAAAGTAACCTGACTGAACCGAAATCCACTGTGCCACGCTTGGTGAGTTTAATGTTTTAGTACAGAACTTTTTACACAAATAAAACACATTTTCACTTACAGATGCCAACTAATTCAACAACGAAGAATAACGTACTAACTCGAATTCGCATTCCTGAATTCAATATGGAGAATAATAAAATTCAACAATTTCAAACATCATCGACCTATTACATGGTAAGCCAGGAAACCGCAACAACTTCTCGAACTAAACGAATACTACAAGCAAGTGAGACTCACACGAGCGCGAAGAACACGAATATTGACAAAAGACGATTACAAGCTTGTCAAAGGATGGCTTTTAAACTAGCTCAAGCTACACCAGAGGAAGCTGAAAGATAGCGGATATTTGCAAGCGAAAGACGCGCTATCAGAAGAGCTGCCTTTACATCAGAACAAGCTAAACTAGAGCGGTCCCTTGCAGGAGAAAGAATTGCAGCTAGAAGAGCTGCTTTAACATCAGAATAACTTGAACATGAACGTACTATGACTCGAGACAGAAGTGCAGCCAGAAGAACTGCTTTAACATTGCAAGAAATCGAAGTCCAGCGAGAGCTAACTCGTGAAAAATTTGTGGCATGGAGAGCTACTTTTACATCGAAAGAGATTCAGCTACAACGAACACTTGCTGCCGAACGAAGTATGAATAAACGAGCTACTGCATCACCAAAAGAAGCTGAAGAACAGTGTGTGGTAGCTTGCAAAAGAAGTACCACAAGACAAGCTACTTATACATCTGATGAACTCGAATGACAGCGTGCATCTGCTCGTCAGAGAAAGTGGCTTCGATAAAGCGACAAGCACCAACAAGAAAGTAACGACTTTGAATGGCCAAAACCTATTGATATTGAACGTAAGAAAAACTGTTTAAAGAACTTTATTCAACATATGTCGATGAGTTCTCTGCAAGTAGGTGTTTGCGGTATTTGTAATGTTCGTTGCTACAAACGTGATTTCTACCATATACCGTTCAGTAAAATACCGTCTATTGAATTACTGAAAGTACCCAACGATTTTTATGACATAATTCCGGGAATGCATGAAACGTACCAATTCCAGTCACATGATAAGCTTAACATGAGTGGTGATCTTGCCAAGGCGTTGATTCAGAAGGAAAGAGCAGCAGGTTAGTCTCGCTAGTACGTAAACTAATACAGTAAATAATTTTTTTAATTATAGATACGCATGCTCAATCAACAATGAATAAACAGGAGTTTACTTATGTAAACGGTATCGTTTTTTATGAAGCAGGATTGCATAAAACTGTTCAGAGAAAAAAACGATATTCGATACACTGCGACATTTGTTCGGAGTGTTGGTCGTCTCTAATAAAAGGAAAAGTACCGAAATTTTCGCCTGCCAACAAAATATGGGCTGGAGATGTCCCAGAAGAACTACAAGGAGTAACAATTCATGAGGAAAAACTGATCGCTCTTTAGCGGCACAATGGCTGCATTGTCAAGTTACATTCGTCTTTTCATTCGACAAGTACAGCTCAGTCAGCTTTAAGAAGGAATTGCATAAGTTTTCCCCAAGATGTTATTAACATAGCTACTACCTTACCACTAGATTTAGATGATCTATGTGATTCTCTAAAGATAATCTTTGTTGGATGTCGTCCTCATCAACGAAACCAATTAAAAAATGTTTTGACCGTTCGAAAAAAGAAAGTTTTCGAAGCACTTCAATGGCTTAGACAGAATAATGCTCTATCTCGTAATGTTACAATTAATCAATTAATAATCAGCAAATTACCTGAAGATGATGTACCGGAGTGTTTATGGGCAACCATGGAAGTTTCTACTAATGTAGAAGCAGCTGAAAATGAAAGAGCAAGTTACCTTCCTGATCCGTTGACCAATGCATCTGAATTTAACAATACAACAGCTATACCTATAATCTCAAGGTAAGACAAAGAGACATGTTGATATTTTGGTACTAATATTGTTTATGTTATAGTGCTGTGTTAGATGTCAATAGTACCAAAGTGTCGTCTGATGAAGTTGCTGAACATCTTTTAGAACGAATCAAAGCACAAGTGCCAGAAAAAACACACGGAAAAGACACCGAGCAAAACTCTAAACAAGACACTGTATACATAATTCCTCGTGGCAACAAACCGGCCAATGAATATTCTAATCCAAATCTTTTATTAGAAATCTTTCCTACCCTATTCCCATATGAATGTGGTGGGCTTGAGGATGGTTCTCGACAGATTCAAATCAATTTTCGTGAGCATCTCAGATATCTTCTTTCGTATGCAGATCGCCGCTTTGAAGAACACTATTCATTTATATTCGTTGTCTTCAATATTTTACAACGCCGAACAGCATGTTTCCATGCCCAATTAAGGACAACAAGATCGTGGTTTCAACAATCTGCACAAGTTCTTAACTCATTGAGTTCTGAAGATGTAGCAGCAGCCCTTATTAATATCTCAAAAGCGCCTTATTCAAAAGTTACTGACGAGAGAATAAATACGTTGATGAAGCACATCAAAATTATTGGTGGTCACGTCATGGGTTCAGCTCATTCCCGATCAGCTCTTCGTACGAAAATTCATTCTTTATGTTTTTATCTTGGTCTTCCTAGCCTTTTCCTCACAATCAATCCGGCCAACATCCATAGTCCATTGGCACTTTACTTTGGAGGTGTCGATCTCGATCTTGATAACGTTCTGCCAGAAGTCCTGTGTACAAGTTATGAGCGTGCTCAAATTGTCGCCACGCACCCTGTTGCAACTGCAAAGTTCTTCAACTGTTTAATAAAAAGCATTTTGAAAAGCCTACTATTGGGCGGTGTAATTGGTCCTGCAAAAGCGTATTTCGGCACTGTAGAGAGTCAAGGAAGAGGATAGCTCCATTTACATCTCTTGATTTGGCTCAATCATGAATATACTCCAGCACAATTGAAAGAAAATATTCAAAATCAAGATTTTCGTGAAAATTTACTAAAATATTTAGAAGATATTATAAAAGAAGACTTAGATTCGTTTCGAGGTAATATATTTAACATTGTTCGAATCTGTCATTTGAAGTTGTTACATTTGCCTACTTGATGCTGTTTTACACTAGGAGTCTCCATTTCCATGGAAACCGTTCCCGGTAGCGCCACTACCTATAGAAGGAAGTATAGATTATGGCGCTACCGGGAACGGTTTCCATGGAAATGCAGACTCCTATTTTACACCCTAATAGTGCATCGCTGCCTTACCTTGAACTTGAGCTTTCAGAACATTTTTAAAATTTTCATTAATGCAAAACATATTTCATTCCGATCACTTATTCTTACTATATATTTATGAGACTTCTATTTTTTGTACTTTTGAATATCAATATTCTTTTTTAAGATGAAACCAACGACGGAGCAAGTACGACAAGCGACAGTAGAACATTAATTGGTGAGCTTTGAAGCTTTTAGTAGATCTTTAATTATAATTCTCACTTCATCTTAGGAGAAATTGGATCGACAGCAAGTGAAGTTATACCACCATGTCTCCCAACACCAAATCTTGCATCGGAAGACTTCGATCAAACGTTTCGCAAAGATGTAGTTCAATTGGTCGAAACCTGCAATATTCACAAGCATTCTGCAACTTGCTATAAATATTCTAAAGGCAAAAATGATAGTTCAAAAAGGTGTCGAATGGGCATGCCACGCGCACTAGTGAATGTTTCTAATATTGACCTTACAACAGGTCAGATAACTATGCGTCGATCACATCCGTGGATCAATAACTTTAATGAATGGTTTTTAAGTGCGTGCCGATCGAATATGGACATTAAATTCATCTGGAGTGGTAACGACGCCAAAGCATTAGTCTACTATATAACTGATTATGTAACAATGTCTACTCTGGCCTTCCACGATATGTTTGCGCTTGCACAACAAGGTATCAAATCTATTGAGCAGGAACGAACTTCTAATACCACAGATAATATCGTTGACAAATCGCGTAAACTATTATCCATTTCAAAAAAAAAGACACTTGGGCAGAATTTTTATAACTCTTGATAGAACGATGATAGAGACCTGTAATTTTCACGTTTAATAGAACTAGTCAGGACACGTTTTACTATGAAACAACCAAGTCTTTAAGTAAAGTCTGTCATAAGGAACCCATGAACAGAAACTTGTCCAATTCCCCGTTACCTGAATTTAAGTCCGATCGAAACTTTCAAATAGTGAAATAGATAGCCCATCTCGAGATCTACAAATCTAGGCCAACCCCAGATCTATATCTTTTATCGATCAAAAGTTATAGCTTTCTTTCGGAAGAGTATTAACTTCCATTTGGATGTAGGTAAAAATTAAAAGAACACTTGGGATATCGACTAATAGATATGCTCAATATTGAGTCTGTTCTTTCAACTGTGTTTCACGTTGACAAACCTGTTTGGTAGTTCTGTTATTAACCATTATTTTTATTACAACTTAGTTCATCATGCCTACAGGTCATGAATTTACCGCTCAAGAAAAAGTATTAATCTTCAAAGTCATAAGATTTTGTGAACAAGAGAAAACAGGATCGATAATTCCATTGTATAACGTAGTTGAACGAATTGCAAAGATGTTAGATATTTCTGAAACATCAGTAAAAAGATTGAAAAAGGAAATGAACGAGCTGATACAGCAACAACAAACAGAACTTGAAGAGGAACAAAAACGGAAGCAACAGGAAGAAAGGGAATTAGCCGAAAATAAACGTCAACTTCGAAGTCAAACAAAACTGGACTCCGCATCACAAGATCGTTCAAGGTTTTCGAAGCCCAAACGATTACATCGACGTCAATCTCGTACCGGTTCTTTGGCTGCTGCGAAAAACCATTCATCTATTCCTCGGCCGTATTCTCCTCAAAAGAAGGGTAAGCGCTGTCTTATCGTGCGAATCAATATAAACGAAAATATAAATTTTCTCTTCAGATAACTCTGGTCGTCCAATGTTGATGCTCTCTGAATACGCGAAAGATATGATTCGATGTCAGTTTCATTTACTCCTACAGGAAAAAATATATCCTACAACCTCACGATTGTTGTCTCGTCTTCATCAAGATTTCGATGATTTTCCTACTCTCTCTATCACCACACTGTGGCGTGAGATGAAAAAAGTGAGTATTAGGTTTTCACCAGACTTCTTAGAGATGCAAAAATTATCTTTTTAAAACTTAGCTTGGGTTCACTTACCAACGAACAAGTCGACTGAAAATCCCACTCGACTCCAATGCGTTTGTAGCTGCCAGAGCTCGCTATTTTCGAACGATGGATGAGCTAAGAAATTCTCATGCTCATATTTATTTCCATGACGAATCGTGGATTAATTTGGGAGAGATGAAACGAAGTGTTTGGGTTCTCGAAGATCAAGGCCGTATTCGACAAAATGACGGGAGAGGTCAGTTTAATAGATTTCACCGAAAGATTTTGCTCATGAGTAACTTTCTCCTAGGAAAACGATTAGCAGTTTCTGCGTTAATTAGTACACAAGGGTATCATCTTGATTCGGTAGATGTTTTTGTCTGCTCAGAAAATCAAACAATGGATAATGATCGATTCCTCAATTGGCTAACGAGTGCTTGTATGAAATTGCGTATATTTCATGGTGAGTGAGGAACACACATAGAATTTATCATATGCCTTGATCTCTTCCATCTTTTACTGTAGGAGATAAAGTAAAAATTGCAATCGTAGTAGATAATGCACCATGGCATAACGTTTTGACACCGGAATCTGTTTCACCGAATCGTTCGTGGCTGAAAAAGGACATTCAGGAGTGGTTAAAAGATCGAAAAATCGATTTTGATGATGATTGGGTAAAGGCAGAGCTATTAGAGCAAGCCTTAGCTAATGCACCACCGAAAGAATATAAAGTAAGATCTATTTTTTACTGTACTATTTAATTTATCATTACAAAAAGTTTGTCTTGCTTTCTTGAAAGAGTGATCATGTTGCCCAATACTTCAATGTTTTCCGAGTAAAGAATGATATTTTCTTTTAACGTCTCATCGTTTACATAGAAAGCCAAGCACAAAGAACTCAAATTCATGTGCAAATAGGATCATAAGAATATTGGTTAGCCTTACAAGCAACTGTGGACAAATGAAAAAGAAACTCAAAAAAGTTTCGAAAAATAGCTGACTTCAATTTTTCACGAAGATTCATATCACCAATCCTAGTCTAATGTGAGGTATTTTGAAGAAGATCTTGCGGAAAACACTTCTCAAATTCTCGATAAACAACGTCTCGATATTGAGCATATCTATTAGTCGATATCCCAAGTGTTCTTTTAATTTTTACCTACATCCAAATGGAAGTTAATACTCTTCCGAAAGAAAGCTATAACTTTTGATCGATAAAAGATATAGATCTGGGGTTGGCCTAGATTTGTAGATCTCGAGATGGGCTATCTATTTCACTATTTGAAAGTTTCGATCGGACTTAAATTCAGGTAACGGGGAATTGGACAAGTTTCTGTTCATGGGTTCCTTATGACAGACTTTACTTAAAGACTTGGTTGTTTCATAGTAAAACGTGCCCTGACTAGTTCTATTAAACGTGAAAATTACAGGTCTCTATCATCGTTCTATCAAGAGTTATAAAAATTCTGCCCAAGTGTCTTTTTTTTTGAAATGGATAATAGTTGCTCGTTTATGAAAACTCTTTGTCACCTTCAATTCAATACATCCCAGTACGTATTCATAAGTTATGAGGCTGTGGGTGTGGGCGTGACTGCAGGTGTGGGCATAGGCTACATACATCCACACCCACACCCACACCCATAACCACACCCACACCCACACCCATAACCACACCCACACCCACACCCACCACACACCCGCACCCACACCCACCACACACCCGCACCCACACCCACCACACACCCGCACCCACACCCACCACACACCCGCACCCACACCCACACTCACACCCATACCTAATAGCTCAAAGTCATCGAGTTCACATCCAGATGGAAATAAGTAACTTTATTTTAATTTTCTGAAAAACAGATTATTTCTCAATCGGAATAACAGTCGGAAACCTTGTTCCAGTAGCCGATTGTGCTTGAATATCGACACCCGTTGGGCCCGCCATTATGGATTCGAGCATAATCTTGACAAGTAGGTGTAACACCACGTGTACAGTAGCTGCCATAGCGGTTCATGTACGCACGTACACATCTTTCAGAGCAACTCCTGTCTGCCGCACATGCTTCCAGAGATCCTCCTGGTGAGCCACAATCTGTCCAATAGGCATCTTTTAATTGATAGTAACCACATGATCTTGAACCATTATCCATTCGGCATGGGAGTGGTCTGCAGTCAGATTCAACATGACAAATGCACGACAGACATCGATCATCGATGTCAGCATTCACCATGAGTGAAATAAGCAATAGTACACAGGTAATCAATACTTTCGACGTCATTTGCGTTTGTCTGATTGCATTCGGAGTTTTTTCGACTATTTATACGATTGATTATTGAGACATTTAAATCATTCAGCAACGTAGGGAAAAAAGGAAGTATTTCTCATGGTAAACATCATTATACAACATCGCCTCATTTTTATTCATGCTGTCAAGAGTCCCATATAACACTTCATTAACTCATTGCGTCGCAATTGTGCACATTTGCAACCCAGTTTTTCTCGTCCTGCTATGCTGTGCGCAGTGTGGTGATTCGAATCGCAATTCTGACTCAAATTGCATTTACAGTGGAGTCACACTTACGGCGCAATTAAGAAGCAATACAAATACGGGTGTAGATGTGCGTAAGTGGCTGTGGGTATGGGTGTGGATGTGGGTGTGGGGTGTGAGTGTGGGTGGGTGTGAGTGTGGATGTGAGTGTGGGTGCGAAAAGAGAAGAACCACACCCATCCTCACACCCGCACCCATGCATAAATACTTCGACATAAAAACTTTTGATTCGAAGATTTAAACACAAAAAGTCTTTTTGAAACATATGTACACATTTAATGTTACTCGACCTTCCGTAATAAATGGAAATTTAAAGCAAATTCTGCGGACAAATACTTTTCGTCAAAGAAATAGTTAAGCTTCATTTCATGCCAAAGATTTTTTCGATATCTGTAAAGAATGTCATAGCAATTTCATTCATTGATAATGGGATCTAATTCATAAAGATTTCTGTATGTAATATTGACAGTTGGGGTTAAATATGAGTATAGGTCTTTATTTACTTTATCGTTTACATCTATAGGTTTCAATCAGTTGTGATCAATGTGTGTTGATGGCCAAGAAGAGAGAAAAACGAAGAATATGAATGCCTTTATGTGAAAATTCATCGAAATAAAGAGCAATAAGTGTTTTTTTTCTTTCTAAGAAACGGAATATGTTCATCGTAAGCACAGTTTTAAATGGAATCAGGCGAGAAAAGGGTGTGAGTGTGGGGTGGATGTGAGTGGGTCTGGGTGACTTTGGGTGGGTGTGGATATGAGTGTGGGTGTGGGTGTGAGTGACGTGTCAATCATAGCCACGCCCACACTCACACGCACACTCCACACCCGCACCCACCCACACTCACACCCACATCGACGCCCACACCCACGCTCACACCCACATCGACGCCCACACCCACACCCACACCCACCCACACCCTATATTCCATCAGTATTCCACATAGACAAACTCCTAAAAACTATATGATCAATATGAAAACTTCATAAAACGTTATATAAACTATGAACATAATTGAGGAAGTTTTCGTTTCTTTGTTTGTACATGTAAATCATGACCAATGATTACACGAGAAAAATATTTTAGAAATAACTAATTTCTATTTTCGACTTCCATTTTATTGCTAATAATGACGATCGACTATATGATGAATTTATATGAAATCTATTACCAAAATGCACTGTTAACTTTACGACATGTACCCTTATCGATCAAATCGATTGAAAAGATTAAATAAAGCAACTATGTTATTTCTATCAATCACATATCAATCAATGCTAAATGAATAATTCTTTAGTCGATCTACAGTCATTTATGATATGACAAGGGTACATGAAAATTTACATAGCTTAATACTAAAAATAAAATAAAAGTATCAACACATTACAAGACCCGAGTCTTCTGTTGTGTCTTTCACTCATAAGTTATAAGAGGTCTTCTATTATGTCCTTAAAAAAAATCATATTCTTGCATATTGATAACAATATTTTCATGAGCTTTTTTTGAACATATTACTTTATTATCCAATGTTTATTCCATTTATTATACGTTAGCATCATAAACAAAAAGAAGTTCCTATTTTAATTCTAAAAGAACATTTCAGAGAAGAAAATAAAGATATTTTTGTTCTTGGACCATGCTAAATGGTACAAACAATACTTACGTTAGTTAGTGAGTTCATTCGATCATCATTTTTCACAGGACAAAAAAATCTTTAAAAAAATATGATTTCACTCAAGCAGTTAGAAAAAAAAGGTTCGATACGTCGTATACATATACCTATTAATTACATATGATTTTATTCAGGAAGGAGAGGATTTGAATGTCAAGAAGACGAGAAAAATATTGTTCAAATGTATATTATTATTAACGTTATAAAGAATAGACAAATATATTACAAGTACGGACTGTTTTACTGTCAAAGCAAACAGAAAAACACTCTTTAATTAAAGCATCAGAAAATACGTGTAAGAGAAAAGTATTTATCTAAGAGAAGAGTTAAAAAATCGGCTGCTATACGTGCAAAAGCAATGAGGAGAGGGAAGATCTTCTAATGTGTCTTTTGTATCATTTACTCGAGAAAGGCCTTTTAATATGGGTTTCTTCTAATATGTCTAGGACTTTAGATAGTTTGTTTCACTCATCGAAACTTGATGGATCATCGATTTGTATGATCAGATTATTAATGAATAATGATGATGATCAACTAGAATAGATATCGATAAGTTAAAACTGAGAATCGTATTTCAAACTTGTTACGTTTAAATGATAAACAAACTTTTCTACAATTATTTTGTAATTTGAAAAAAAGAACAAAGATTGACTTGAGGTTTTGTGTCAATCATATTAATATCGGTTAACTTAAACTAATTAAGAATCGAGATCAATACTAACAATGAATCTTTTCTTTAAATAGTTTTGAATTTCGTCTAACGGAAGGTATTGTAAATTAATTGGGATGTTGTTTTTCTGCACGTAGCTTGAAATTCAAGTCGACCACATCATTTTCACGACTGTATATAAACAACTAACTGCTCATCTTTATGGTGAAGTATAATACTTCTTCACAATACACGAGTAGCTGACTAATTCGACTTATAAAATAAACGCGATTTTAAATACCTACAACTCCATACTAGCCACAGAAGCCACTAAACTTTAAGTTTTTAGAAATTATATAAGTGGATAGGGTCAGCTCTGTAAATTATAGAAAAAGATCAAGATTAAGTTTTATAATTTAAATAAATTGTATAAAATGTATAAAAAAAATAAATTGTGAGCATCTCTTTATTAAATAATTATTACTGATATTCAGCGAGCAAAATTAGTGAAAAATATAATAAATAAAATGAATCTAAACATTTCTTCTCAATTAAATAACTGTAGTTGTATTCAACGAGCAAGATTGTAAAAAAGATATTTGAAAGCATTTTAGTGCTAAAACTTAATATTTTTCTTCCCACAGCAATTTAGCAGTTGGTCTGATTATATTTTTTTATTTTCTAAGTAATGTATGACAATTCGTTGTGTATTTACATTTGAATCGAATTCTAATTAGGCAACTCATGCAATACACTCATCCTTCTCACGTTGTTGTTGTTTCAGTCTATACATATAGGCATAACGTATAGGATATCCGAAAGAAGAATTTCACATGATCACTAAAAAGTTTTTTAACTGATATTGATAGCTAAGAAGAGAAATGATAACTAAAACATTATTCAATTTGTTATATATACGAAATTCTATGAAAAAAATATTACAAAAGCATTTCATGTTCATATCTTTTCTTTTAGCAGAAAATTCTTAAATATTTGTTTTTGCATATCTACTGTTTGATTAAAAGTCTCTTTCAAAGCCAAATGATAATCTCTTCATTGGAATCAATAATGATTTTAGACGATGAATAGAGAAGATTTCTCGAACGAACACATTCTGTAAGAAGTGTCATAAGTATGTCACGAGACGTTGAAGGTACACTTCGATAAATACCACAGCATCGATTCGCATGTAAGATGATGAATTTCGATGAAGATACGAGACTATCGAAACATAAGAGGATTCGATTCGCGAGTTTTTTCGGTGGTGTGAGTGAAAAACGACGACCACCAAATGAAAGATATTGTAATTGAGGAAAAGCTTCGTTTGTTGGTAATCGTTTAGTCAAATATGAAGATGGAATATTTTCGTCTATGTCCAAAAGAATATTTAGCTGTCGAACGAATGACCAAGGTGAAGAAGAATGTTTAAGAAGAAGTCGAATGTCAGACCAGTATAGCGTCAAAGACTCAAGTGCAGTAGCACATTGACGAAATTGTTCAAGAAGAATATAACGATAGAGATTCGGTGTGACAGATTGATTATACAATTTCCTTGTTTGCATAGGATTCCGTTGAAAATTAACTCGAAGAGAACGTAAAAATGGAAGTATCATATGCCAAGAATCTGGATTTAATTTCATTTCCTAAACGAAATATTTCGATATAAAATCTGGATAAATTCATATTGAATATTTACTGTCATATTAAAAAGCAAATGAAGTGATTTAACATGCTCGAAATGAAGAAGAGTTTTGGCAATGGATAAAAGATCATGATCAATGATCCATTCAATATGTGTGATATTATTATTAATTGTCGATTGTTGTGCAACACTATTATTATACACTCGTCGTTGACTATTTAATAAATATGGAATTGTATAAAGAAATATCACTTCATTTATTTCGTACTCAACAGTATGATGATCTAAGTTAAACCAATAAAGATCAATATCATCAAGTCTTGTCTGAACAGGTAAATAGAGTATAAAATGAAGACGATGCAAATGAATCATAATAGTTTTAGTGCAGTCTTTAAATATAATAAGTTCGTTCTTATCTATATATAAAAACAAATAGCAATTTTATCAATCATAGCTCTTCTTGACAATCCAGCTATTCCATCAACAGTAAAACATACCTTCAACATTACAATTCACCAAAATCAATGATTCAATTTGATTCGTAGCCCTCAAATGTTTCATTAGTATGATGACATTTCTAATGGGCACTTGTCGTAACTGTAGTGAACGTAAATGTGGTAAACTAGTTTGACTGAGATTGAGATCTTTCAAACATAATATGGGACAAGACGGATTTTCATATCGATTGTACAATTGATGCATATTTTTTACTGTCTTTTCCAATGTAACATGAAGATGTTTTATACATGGTAAAGTATCGTATTGTAGTAACAATGCCAAATCAGATATATGCTGTAATGAGAGTCGTAAATTAACTGTGTTTGGAAATGAAAGAAATTGATCACGACAAGTGGCATCCTCCTTTAAAGAACTCGACCATGAGTAATTCATATCATCTAGAATCAAATCAAGATCAACTGTAAATGGCACGTATATTCATGTGAACATTTCATTTTGCACTTCATATTTTATACTCTTAATACTTAGACAAACCAAAACATAGACTTAGTCGAAATTCGTAAAAAAAGTCGCACAACTATTCATGCATATCATATACTTGATAGATGGATTTACTTCTTGATTAAATTTCGTTCGAAAAACTTTCTATTTAATTTTCTTTCTGTTCTCAAACAGTCATTCTTATAATGTTTCTATTAAATACTTTGTTGATCTAAGAATCTCAAGTTAAATTCAATTTACTTACAAATATTTGATAATAATGTAAATATTTGCGATTTTCAAAGCTTTATCTTAAATCAAGTCTTTATAACTTAGGATATCGATTCTACTTAAGACGATGTGATATAATATTATCTATTTGAAAACGGATGAAATGCAAATATAGTAAACACTTAGATTTTATATCCATTCATCACAAAAATTACCTTTAATAACGATAAATTCCATTGTATGTACAGATATGCATTGTTCGATGAAGTATTTCAATATCACACTATATCTGCGGAGTCCGTTAAAATAAAATACAATATGACGTATGGTCAATGTATGTCGACCAATAAGTAGAATAATATTTGTTCGAACATATCTATTGATCAGATCTATATAGATTGTACATTTTCGAATACGTGGAAGAAAAGATTTTTCATTTTCAAGCCATCGATTAATAATTTCATTCGATACAATAGATTCATTGAGCAAAAGAGAAGTTATACGACAAGCTTTAATTGGATGTTCATGTTCGAAATAATGTAAACATTGATCGTATGTTGTAAACGACATCGACAAGAGTGACAAAGCAACTCGATTTTGTGCTATTTCAGCTAATATTTGAATGCGATTATTGAGTTTCCAATGAATCCAACTTGATTCCAGTTCCGACCATGTGAAATAGATGAAAAGTTCGAACCACAGTTCATTTGGAAGATGCTCTAATCTGGTCACAGTCATAGCAATGTTCACTGTTAATGTTTGTGTGACACATCAATGAAAGACTATATATATATATATATTAGAGAGAGAAAGCAAACCAGCAATGCTCGTCCGTCCATGACACGAACCAATGTTTTTTTCTTCTATTTTTCTCAATAGTCCAATGAGAACATTGTATAATAACTTATGTAAACTTTGTGACGTATTTGATAAATACAAATTGCTGAATCATCATAAAATAAACTAGATAAGCAAAAACAAATATCTTCTTTTACTGACAGAAATATGACAAATTTTTATTGATATATTTCATATTATAATGGTCAGGATGATGATTCGTGTATTATTTTAATAAAGTAAACAATCGTGCAGAAATTCTATTAACTTGAAGGAATCGTGATGATGTCGATAAATGATTATTTAGCCAATAGTTTAATATAGAAATATCAGCAAATGATAAGTGCATAAAAAAAGAAAGAAATATTGATTGACGCACATATTTTCATTTTCTATTAAAATATTATTTGAAAATAATATTCATGACGCATATTAGGACAAAAATGTATTTCTATTTATATATCGTTAATATAACAGTACAACGATTTTTTCCATCCCATGATATAACTTCAGTTGTATCACGTCTTGAATCTGACCAATACCCTAGAGAATATACTGAGTTAAGGGTACCCAAAAAAGTACCCTGATACCAGTATGTCACAGGAACTTTTGGGTACCAAAGTACTTGCAGGTACTTATAGGTACCTAAGTGGTACTTTGGCAAGTACCCTGCTGGAAAATGCACAGTAATTGGGTACCTAAAGGTACTGATCAAGTACTGAATTGGGTACCATTGTATAGTATTTCTAAGTACCCTGTTACCAAATTTTCAGTATGTTCAGGATCGAACCTGATCTTTGACTTTTAAAAATTTTTTTTTGTTTTTCTTGAGATAATTTACTAGATTTTTTTTAATTTATTCAATTTAATTTTTTCAATTCCAAAAACTTAGCAGGAACAATGTCGGGATCCGACTCAACTTGAGTTGGTCGTAGACCACTTCAGGGTAGTCCGATCTTAATTTACGACCAAGCTCGGCATTTCCTCGACTAAGAAATAGTCAAGAAATAATTTAGAAAAAACTAGTATGAAAATTGATTATTTTCTTATGATTGATCGAGTTGTTTATATAGAGCCGTTCGTAAAAAAGAAAACGGTGAATGAATAGTCGCCACACAGAACGCGAAAAATTTAGGATACCCTGTCGAGATTTCCTCAGTAAAGTTACAGACTTGTGTATCCATGCAGGTACTTATTCAGTGAATGTACTTTTACGGGTACCCCAAACAGTACATACATCAGTAAAATTACTGAAAATTTTCAAAGTACCCATATTGGGTACCCTGCTAGAGCTTTCTCAGTACATGGGTACCCTGAACTCAGTACTTTCTCTAGGGTAAATATTCTAAGTAAGAAAATCAATGATTATTGATTCTGGTCGAATAATTTCTATTGTAACAACGATAAGTTACATTTTCACCATTAAGAAATAAACAACTTATACGTACATGAGGTCCACAATCACACCAATAAACATATCTAAAATAAAATAATTAAATAAAATCAATTTTTTTTGTTAAGAATTTTATCTTAGTTTTGAATTAACATCAATAGTATAAATTGTTTCATTTTTACCTTTACGTAATATTAAACGATGATCTGTACCAAGACGATTAACTTCGAAATGTCCATATGAATTTGATACATAAGAAAAATATAAATTTCCAGTTATCGAATTAAGTATAAGACCAAGAATAAAATTTTATTCAGATCCAACACTTATTTTGTAAATAATTTATTACATTCCATGTACGATTATTTGTCCAAATATATTTTGACGAATTAAACGATATTGATTTATCCAATATAATTCACGATTAAAATATCGAGCAGAAAGCATTTCCATATAACTACATAAACAACAAAAAAAAACAAAACAGAACGAATATTTATACATTGAAAAAATAGATAAACTATAAATTTTAATTGTTGCCACTAATCAATGGCATAGCATCTTCTCATTTTCATTCATTTGAACGATGATCAAATGCTCGTAATAATGAATATGTACTATAAATAATCCATTGTTGAGTTTTGGATGAACATGTTCGTCCATCACTATTTTATTTATATCCAATAACACAATCACATTGTTGGTATACGTTGATTATTCGAACCAATTTTAAAACAAAGTTATGTTCACAATATCAACCATAATAACAATATACATTTAAAGATAAATATATTTGAATTTAAACAAAACAAAAATCAATTCTTCTTTACCTTGATAACGTGGAAAAGCTCGAACGTTGTCTTGGATCATCTTGATTTGTTTGCACTGATATAATATCATTAACAAGATTTAAATTATGATGAAACCATTTTTTTATAAACACCTTTTAATTCATTATCAACAAAAAACTAATGAATAATGTATAGATGTTATATCATCATTTTCATTAATTATTCCTCTTGGTGATGTTGGAGAATTAAAATGAGTAAGAAAATCCAAACTACGTGGATGATTTACTGTAACATCAAGAACTTTTGTATCATCTCAATCTATACAATGATATGATATCTAAGAGAAAAACAAAATATTTATTAAAATATATAATAAAATATTTTCGATTTACTTTTTGTAAATCTGTATTAGTCGAAAAAACATAATTAAGATTAAGATTCTAAACAATATAATTTGGTCGTAATAAATTTTCTATAACTATATCTTCAGAATATTTTCCATCAAAACAAACACGACCATTCACAGTCGTGCTGCAGACACAATACATCTTCGTGATCCTCCGCCAGTTAGAGATGGGAAATGACGAGCCGTCAGTCACAATGGCTTGTTAGCAGATGGTCGGCCTCTCCTTGGATCCCGTTGAGTACCATATTTATCGAAAATCTGTCGAATTACTTGCAGACGAAAATCAGTGAACTCAAGAGTTATGCCTTTCTTTTCCTTGTATAGTATGTAAGCGTTCAACAT
>CAJNOP010001927.1:0-12759 GCA_905250075.1 Rotaria sp. Silwood1 | reverse complement strand
TAAAACAAATTAAGACAATATCAGATTATTCTTTTTCTTTAACAGGTGTACAATCAATAGTTATATTTGTTCTATTGTTACCAATTCATATTTATAAAAACAAATTAAAACAACATCATATTATTTTGTATTCTTTAACTGATACACAATTAATTGTTATATTTGTTCCCTTGTTATCAGTTCATATATATATAGTCATAAATTAAAACAACATTATATTAATTTGTTGTCTAACAAGTTATTGATTAACAGTAATACTTGTTTTAATTCTACTAATTCGTATTTCCACAAACAAATTAAGACAACATCATATTATTTTGTTTTATCTAACAGGTATACAATTAATATCCCATTGGCGCATAAGTTCTGAGAGTTTCGATCAGTAGAATAATATCGCCAATATAAAACTACATTTTAAGGAAAGTAATTATACATTCTGATAGCGCTCGGAATTCTCTATCACCTTCTGTATGTAAGTCTTGACTTACATTTATTTGCTGAAAAATATTTTGAATACAGTAAAGACATCCTCACCCGGATTGGCAATGTTCGAAATATTTCTCAGCAAATAAGTTCAGGTGAAGACCTAAATACACAGGGTGATAGAGCATTTCAAGAGCTCTCAGAATACATAATTACTTTTCTAAAAAGACGGATTACTGTATAGATAAAAATTTTAAAAACACACGAGAAAAGAACAAAATATGAAATTCGTGGGAATCTGAGAGCGAGAGTGTCTTCACTGTACTCAAAGTATTTTTCAGCAAATAGATGTAAGTCAAGACTTAAATACATAAAGTGATAGAGAATTCCTAGCGCTATCAGAATATATAATTACTTTCCTTAAAATGTAGTTTTATATTGGCGATATTATTCTACTGATCGAAACTCAGAACTTATGCGCCAATGGGATAGTAATACTTGCTTTATTATTACCAGCTTATATTTATAAAAACAAATTGAAAGATCATATTATTTTTTTCCTTTAGCAGGTTTTCAACCAATTGTTATTTTTATTTTGTTATTATGAATTCATATTTTATATAAAAGAAACTAAAAAGAATATTATATTATTGTTTGTTTAATAGCTATACGATTAATAATTATACTTATTATAGTGTTACTGGTTCATATTTATAAAAAGCAAATTGAAACATTATGAATCCATCACTTACTAAGAACGACATTTTAAGATTAATAAAACAACGTGATAAGTCAATTGTATTTCGTAAACCGAAGAAATCTTCAAAATCATCTCCAGTATGGGAACATTTTTGTATTATTGTTGTAAATGATATTGAACAAGAATTTGTTTGTTGTGATCACTGCAAAGAGTTGTTAGTTTATCGTCAACGTGATGGTACAACGTCTATGACAAAACATAAACGTTCATGTCATGCTAGTTTAACAAGTTCAAGTAGCTGTTCAGATGGTCAATTAACAGTTACAGAATATTTTACATCGTCCAAAAGTCCTAATGTATCAAAAAGAATTAAAGATAAAATCAAATTGGCTTGTACTGAATTTACGGCATTAGATTGCCGACCTTTTGAATTAGTTACTGGTGAAGGATTTTTAAAAATGGCACAAAGTATATTTGATGCTGGGCGATGTTTTAGTCATTTATCAAACATCAATGTTAAAGAGTTAATTCCATCTCCAATTACAGTAGGGGAACCTATTTCTTGTTACGTGGATCAATTTTTATTTTTTGTTTATGTTTTTTGTGTTAGATTAGCCGCAATATAGATCATTTATATGAAGAGAAGAAAGTTGATTTATTAAACTTATGTTCCCGTATGAGAAGTTATTGTATTATATGTGATTTTTGGACAGAAAAATTTACTGGTGAGTCGTCGTTTTAAGTCTTCTGTACGACAAAAGAAATACGAACAATCTGATTATCATTAATCATTTCGGAAGAAAATTAATGCAAATACAAGTCTTTTAATTCTATATAGATAAGATTTCAAGATTTTGAGACAAGTGTGGTTCGAAATGCAATTCTTTTTTCATTGATTGTTGTTAATGAACATAATCAATCTTTTATTATCTATGGGATTTGTTCCAATATATGGAAATTTGCTTGAAATATTATTTCAAATTAATGTCTTTAAACCTAAAACACTATTTTTGATAATTATGAACATGCGTTGTCCTCAGCTCTCAATGAAAATTGATTGAATTTTTCAATATTAGTTTTTAGATAGATCATTGACTTTATCTAAAATTTGTTTAACAATAATTAGCTTGAGATGAAAAAAAATATACGGTTTTTAAAGTCTTTGTTTCTTATTAATTTTTTAAGGCTTTTTAATTTTTTTTCAAAGCATTAAGTATTTTATTTTGTTTTAATTATTTATTATGGCATTTGTTTAGGCCTTTCTTATTGTGGTTTGGCATTACGTCATGTTACAAAAGATTTTAAATTACTAAACTATATTCTTGGATGCTTTTTATTTGATTCAGAATCACAGTCAGCTAGCAATATTCGTGCATTTGTTGATTCACAATTATTATCATTTGGATTGGTTTTAAATAGTAACATTTTTGTTGTCACAGACAACGAGAACAAAATGCGAGCTGCATTTAAAGAACAATGTATTCGTGTAGGATGTAGTATTCATTTCGTAAACAAACAATTAGAACATTCATTTACATCACTTGAAATTGATAAACAACCTGTTAACTGTGATAAAGCACAATGTCTTTTTGGTCATACGAAACGAATTGTTACACATGTGCGTCGATCACATCGACAAATAAAGCTAAAAAGAAAATTACAGTTATATTCGAATACACGCTTTAATTGTGCATTTTATATGTTAGGAGTATTTTTTGATGTTTATGATGAATTACCTGGTGTTATAAATAAAAATTTAATAGATTCTTTAGCTGCTATTGACAAAGATTTATTAGAAGAATTATGTGTTTTTTTGAAACTTTTCGATCAAGCTATTATTCAATTAAGTGATGAAGATAAACCAACTATACATCAAGTTATTCCAATTCGACAGTTATTAATCAATCATTGTGAAGTTAAATATGATGATAGTGATGGACTTAAGGCAATCAAATATTTTCTTGGTAAGTGAGCATTAAGAAATATTAACTAGATGGTTAACTTCAAGCTAAGTTTTTGTTTTGAAAAATCTTGATAAACCTTAGAGTTGTTGACATCAAAAAATTTATTTTGCAAAAAAGTTTAGTTTATAGTTTTTGATCGTAAACGTCGATCTTGCGAAAGAGATTTCGATTCAAATATTGACATTGCTATTTTTTTAAGGTGAACGTATAAAATCAATATGGATTCCTCAAGATCAACATTATATGTCCACCTTACTTCATCCTTCGTTGAAACACTTTCATATAGCACCACATGAACAAAGTAAAGCAATTAAATTAGTCAAACAAGAATTGTTGAAACGTACATCAATACCAGTAGTTGTCGCTGCTACTGATTCAAAAACAGGAACTTCAACTACATCAAGCACATTTAATACATCAACACCTGTTCCTTCAAACGATTTGTTAGGTCGTTGTTTTGATCAACCTCAACCTGTTGTTAAACTAGCAAATGAATTAGATGATTATATGGCATTAGAAACACAACTTCATGAAACAGACGATGTGCTTTTATTCTGGAAAGAAAATGCTAAAACATTTCCTGTACTATCATCAATTGTACGTGATCTATTCGCAATACCTGCTTCTAATACAAGTGTTGAAAGGTTGTTTTCTTCATCAAAAAATACTGTTACTGATAGAAGAACTAGTCTAGCTGCTGAAAAAGTTAATAAATTGTTGTTCCTTCAAAAGAATCTCTTTTCCTTTGCACAAATAAATGAAGAAACACAGATGCAAAAACAAGAACAGTCGAAAAGAAAATTATCAACAGTCGATGATGAACAGATGTTAGTCTTCAAAAACAGAGAGGATTTAACTTCAACAACATCAATAAAAAAAATTAAGAAAACTGATAGCAGTGATTTTTCATCTGATGATAACGAAGATATTATGAACAATATCATAGAATGAAATGAAATATTGTTTGCTTTATATATTTATTAGGATTAAGAAATTTAGATATTATATTCAACAAGTTCTATTGTTTTTTTTTCTATTTTTTATAAGTTAATTTATAATTACTTTTTGAATAAAATGAACGACAACTCAAACATTAAAAAAAAGTCATTATTTGTATGAAATCACTTTTTGAACCCGGACTCGGTTATAACAAACTTTCGGACCCGGACCCGGACCCGATTATAAAAAATTTTCAGACCCGGATCCGGACCCGGACCCGATTATAAAAAATCTTCAGACCCGGACCGGACCCGTACCCGACCGGGTCCGGGTAGGGTCCGGGTCCTACCCGACGGGCTCTACTGCTGACGACTCTGCATTATGCATAGAAGTAAATATCTGATATCTTGACTAAAATCAGATATCAGCGATCAGAGATTTAGTGAAAATTGGTAATAATTTGAGATTTGGCATGACCTTCTTTACGGTGTCGAATTCAAGAAATCGCTAGAGCTTTACATTATATTGACATAGAAAAATTACTTTCACGAGGCAGTTCAAACTAGATCTCATTTTAAATGATGAATAGCACAAAGTACTATTTATCTGCTAAGGTTTGATGAATATGACCAATTATCAGTATGACGACCATCAGCTTTCTTTACGGCATGAAGATGAGACGGATATGAACATGATATAGTTTCAAATACCTGAATGTTTGTTTCCATGTTTGTCAAAATATCTAAAATATATTTTTTCAGAGTTTGTTCACAGTAACGATGGTGTTCTGTCTCTGATAGCATTTTGTTTCAATTTCATTTTTAATTATTGTTCCAATATTTCCGGACTAGGTGTCAAATACTTTGCGTTATTCATCATTTTAAACGAGATCTAGTTTGAACTGCCTCGTGAAAGTAATTTCTCTATGTCAATATGGTCTAAGACTCTAGCAATTTCTTGCAGTCGACACAGTAAAGTTGCCATATCCTTTACTATTTAGCATCGATAAATCCCATTTTCGACACGCTTTTATTTGGTATAAAACTTGTTATGAATGCTATTTGAAATTATAGCACTACTCCCATGAAAAAATATTTTTACCTACTTCGTAGATAAAGAAAACATCGAATAGGAACTTTTGTGAACTAAATAACGCCGCAATCAACCTAATTTTCAATGAACAATATTAAAAATAACATTCTCGAAGGGTGTGGGTGAGTTTTGATTGCCATCACACCCATGCTCCACATCCACACTAGTCCACATCCTCACACACATCCTACACCCACACCCTGTATGCAACTTCTAGCCCACACTAACACTCAATGCTCTTCAGTCCCGGACTTTCCGCCATGGTTTTACGCATTCCTATGCAACCAAAATTTTATCCTACAAACTTCCAATCGTTACTATGTGCTGAGAACCTTTTTTCCAACATGCTGACACATCAGTGCAAGCGCAGAAGATATTCGCGCTGATTATAGAATATTCCCGTTTTTCTACGCCTGTACACCATCTCTAACATGTTGCTGCGTCTTATAAAACATTTTCCCTTGACTGTTACGTATCGCAACTGGTCCAGACAGGCAAGACCCTAAAATTCAACCGGTTAAGATGATGTTATAGCGCGTTTTAGCAATCAACTACCTGAGAGTGTGGATGTGGGTGTCAGTGTGATCGTAAAGAAGATCCACACTCACACTCCAACTTGATGCAATTACTTCGCTCTCAGAAATATTACGTGATGCCCTATCAGATTTACAGGTAGTCTGAAGGCTTGCGCAATAGTTTTGACACGCCTATGAGCCATCTGTAGGTTTTCTGCTTCATCGAAGATACGGGCCGATCTATGGAGCATTTTCGATCATCCTCGCATAGATAGGCGGCATGAAACTTCGCAAGTTTAAGCTTACGAATCTTTCTGTACCCTCGCACTGTTCACCACAGCTCCATGACATATGCGTGAGTGGTCAGAAGTTGTTTTC
Organism: Rotaria sp. Silwood1; assembly: GCA_905250075.1. NCBI lineage: Eukaryota > Metazoa > Rotifera > Eurotatoria > Philodinida > Philodinidae > Rotaria > Rotaria sp. Silwood1. The sequence continues at coordinate 6,748 of CAJNOP010001927.1, read as the reverse complement.
CTGAGCCCTACGAAATAGATGGTTCGGTTGACACTTTTCCAATCAAGCCCACAGACAAGTGGGCGAACTAAAGGCTTTCGGATTCCATTTCACATATTCCTTAGTGATCTGAAAGTCTATATGGTTACCCAACAATATTCATTACTAGCCTAAAGCGCTTGAACACTGCCATGATACCTGCATTGATTCTCGAAAGCTTGCATGCCGTCACCCTAACACATTCTCTTGCGATCGGGAGGTTTTCTCATCATCCAGAGACATCAATCGAAATTCAGAAGAAATTTGTGCCCAACGGGATACACTGATCGTTTTCTTGAAATCTATTTACTATTCTGCTTACACGTTTTTCCATGATTCGAAAGATGTCGTCATTAAACAAAGATATTCTTCAGTGGCCTGAAGATTTTCACTGTAACTGACACATGTTCCCGTGAGGTCTGAGAATTTTCATTACCACCAAAACATCCTCATTGATATTTTGAAGACTTTAGCCGCTAGTGTAATGCATATATCTATTCTGTGTTACTTTTGCATATTCATCTTACCTATTTATGTGTGATCGAAAAGCTCTCGACATGACCCACAGATATTCCTCCAAGTCTATGACTGGGTTCTGAAGCTTGTCTATTTTCTCATGGATTTGCTCCAGCACTACTTTTTACCACCATCGGAAGATAGGTCGGTTCTCTGGATTTTTCCTGTATCTCTCACCAGTTTTTCTCTAAGTCGAAAGTTTTCACCATTACCTACGGGTTACCGGAAGATCGCCAATTCGGACTTTCGCCAATAGGACATTCGCCAATGGCGAAAGTACAGGGATGTGTTGGCGAAGGTACGGTGAACTTTCGCCAATTGACGAAATTCCAAGGTATGTATTGGTGAAAGTGCAGCGGACGTTCGCCAATTGACGAAAGTATAGTGGAGTTTTGTCAGCCGTCACAAAATAATATTAATACAGGATACATGTAAGGGCTAAAGCTAATACTGTTAGAATATATACTATAGCTTACGCTTAGAGTATATTCATATATGAGGGAGTCATGTTTTTAATAAGAAAAAAGCGAGATTAATATGAAGAAAAAGGCAAATAAAACATAACCTAATGTTCATCTGATGATGCACCTGATAAGTCTGATTTCAAAACATTCATTTTTTTTTCTTTCCCTTTCGTCCACGACAAAACAGGTTCACCAACAAGATGAGAAAGAGACTTGATTGTATTAGCTAATGATCTTGTATTTCACGCTAACAAGGGGCAGCATAATTATTATCTAAAATGCCATAAAAAATATTTGACTACAACGTACACAAACGTAACTTATTAATATAGTCGATGCACATTTTTTAATTCACGTCTAATTAGCACTTAAATTGACGAAAGTCTCCTATACTTTCGCCAACTGGCGAAACTCCATGAAGTGTGTTGGCGAAAGTACAGTAGACATTCGCCAATTGGCGATATTCCAGTGTGTCTATTGGCGAAAGTATAGTGGAGTTTCGCCATTGGCGAAAGTGCTATTTGGCGAAAGTTTTATTGGCGAAGATCCGGAATCCCTTACCTACAGGCATTCGACCGTAGCGTGGAGCTTTGGTAGAACACCTGAGTTTTAATCGACCTTCCTCCCTTAACTTTTCCTGTCCTTTTGAATCATTTCAGTGATCGGACACCTTTCGCCGTTCCTCCTAGACATCTCTAGAAAACTGAAACTTTTCGCCAGTAGGTTTACACATTGTTAGTTTCTAAAGCATTTTGCACTTTCTCTCACAAATTCTCATGAAATCAGCAATCATTCACCGTCATCTGGAGAGACGGATTTGTAACCGGTAGTTTTGCTCGAGCTTGTGACACCTTGGTTGGTTTCCAGAAATTTATGCAGTCGCTCCAAAACTTTTCTGTGCGCTCAGAAAGCTGTTGTCGTCGCCAGAGGACATTAGTAGATATCCTGAGCTTTTTTCCCATTATGTTAACACATACTTTGCTTCATTAATTTTTTTTTGTGCATTCCGCAAATGATGTGGGTATGGATCTAAATGGGGCTCGGTGAGTTAGAAGAAGGACGATATGCAGTCACTGATCAAACCACATCCGTGAGACCAAACCTCTTATCGCCGCCCTTGTGTGTTCATATGGGGTTCGAAAACTTTCATGTTCGCCCTAACTGATCGATGAACCGGACAGATCCTTTCGCATCGCGCGTAATTTTCATGTCAATCTATTATTTTGTCGTGTGGTTCGTAATGCTCAACAATCACTCTGGCACATTCATATTTGCTCTGAAAGCTCTTGCTTTACTCTAAGGTATTGATCTTCGACCAAGAGTTTTCTGCCATCAGTGTCGCATATCTGTTGCCGATCCAAAAATTTTTCTCGTTGCTATCCTCAAGGATTATTAGTTGGCTTACAGACTTCCCCACTCACTCTTGCAAACCACTGTGCTACACGAAACTTCTGACCTCTAACTGATACATTAATGCACGACTTGATACTCTTTGTGGTCAACCCTAGCCCAGGTAACCGTTTTTCGATCTTGAACGCGCCCCTGAGCGTCTATGACTTATGCAACTTGACACGTTGAAACGCGTCGAGAATGCAACAATTTCAGGCATATGAACGCATTCAAAAAAGAATGTTTATCATTTGCCACAAATTGCAGTTCCCTAGATTGGTTCCTAAAAAAGATCCCTAAATTCATCCCTACTTGGTCACCAGAATATACGATAGCGTTTCACGTATCCATAAATAGGGATTCGATCCAGGGACTGATTCAGGGAACCACAATTTGTGGCAAATGATAACCTACCTTCAAAAACCACAATGTGTGCAAAATAGTCGATCTTGCACACGAATTACGACGCGTCTTCGGATTTTGCTGCGTCTGAATGCAGTAGGAGATGAACGCGTGGAATTGCGTTTATTTTTCACCCACAAAAAAAATTAAAAAATAACCATCACTCTGTGTCGAAATTGAACCAACGCACCATAGCGAGCTATGATATAACACACAAATCCTATGATCAACAGAATAGTAATTTTTCCAATCACAGCTTGAACGAAGATTTGAACACATGAAAAGTCAATTACGAACCGAACACACCTAGCTCTGAGCTAAACACAGCTCGAATTTGTTTCTATGTTTATTAATTGCATCATTAGTTCGTATAACACTACTTGTTGCAACTTTGCGAATAGAGCTGTTACATTTTTACTTCGTGAAATAAATATTAATAATATATTTATTGAAAAAATCAAGATAAAAATATTCTTGATATTTAGAAAAAATTTATATAAAGTAATAAATTTTTTATATTAAAAAAAATAAAAAATACAGAACAAAAAAATCTCGCTCTGTGATGAATAAATATATAAATATGTGGTATAAAAGCATTAATGGGCATTTTTTTTCTGCCTACTAGCATCTCGATATCCAATATTAATAAAAAGTGAAGACAATAAAGGAAAAAATATATGCAAATATTCGTCTCTATGTAATTTTTTGTGATTATGATATCAAAATTTTTAGGTATCTAGGGGAAAATAAAATATTAGGTTTTTATTTAAAAATAAACCGTCATTTTCATTTAACTTTCTTTATTCTTATGAATAAAATATTCATTTATCCTTTTCTTAAAAGTATAAAGTTTAAAAAATTATTTATCTTTAAATTTGTAAGTAATAAAATTCCATAATGTATTTATCTTTATTGTATGAATCTAAGTTTCATTTCGAGTCATTTTATTAAAGAGGACAATAAAGATAAGCCAACAACTCTATTTGAAAAAGCACTTGTGAAATTCCGATAAAGTGAAATAGTTGGAAATAAAAGTGTCATACTCAAAGGATTTTTTTTGTTTGTCTAAGAAATAAATGATGAAGTGGGCAACAACTTTAAGATTATTATACATCGTCTGCCCATTCTTCAGTGTTTTAGAAGTAATGTAGAGCGAGATATATAATTTTGATAAAAGTTAAATATTTTCAATAAAAGATCTGCAAATAACAATCTATTATCATAGGCATACTGATTTATATGATTAGTCTATTAAATCAAACCTAATTTAATTATATTTTAATGATAGGGATGCAGTCTCAATGCTAAACTCCGGTTTGGTTTCAACACAAAGTGATGATTATTTTTTGACTTTTTTTGGGAATAAAGTAAACACGTTTATCTCATAACAGTATCATAAGTGGAAAAGCTGGAAAACGTATATTAATGCATTTTCAACAGTGACGAATTTACATGCGTTTTGGTTTTCGAACACATTCACACGCCTTAAAATGCTGCATGTTGGACGCGTTCAAAGGGCATCTTTTGATATAAACTAGTTAGGATGTTGTAGAACTGGAGTGTAGGAAATTGTGCTTATTCGTTCCAAACGCGTTCAGAGCTCCGAAAATGTTGCATTTTGGATGCATTCAAACGCGTCAAGTTGCATAGCTTGTAGACATTCAGGGATGCTTTAGGAGTTTAAGCATGAATACTAATGGCGTAACCAGAATTTTGACGGTGGTGGGGCAGTGATGGGGCTCAGCTGCTGAAATTCGGCTCAATGGTGGGGCTCGAAATGGAATTTGGCTGGAGCAAGTTTCTTGGGTGGTGGGGCTGAGCCTCACCTGGCCATACCCTGGTTACGCCACTAATGAATACATAAGTGATAAAAAGAATATCATTGAGTTATTCTAATTTCAATCAATAAAAGAGAGGTTTTCGTATAGCATCTACTAATCAGGTCCTTATTGTAAACTTAGATCAGTGTTGTATGATTCTGAATCGCTGCACACAGAAATAACGATAACAAGATAACCATTATCAATTGAAAACTTAAAGAGATATTTGTGTAAAATTATCCTGCTTAAAATATATATCATAGAGAACCATTTATAGAAATATTCTTCGGCTTCTTATTCTTGTTGAAATGAGTTAATAGAAAGCTGATATATTTATCCAAATGAATTAGAAAAGTCAATTTTTTTCTTTCAGCTACTACTTGCTAAACCTAATATAATTACACAATAGAATTTCTTTCAATCACAACACCATTGCAACAAAGATGTAGCATGCCGGACTCGTGGAAATATTTTCGTACAGACATAACTTCCTTTTCAAAGTATTGATCCCCACGCACTAAACTATATAACTATATATTCAACTGTGTGTCAGCAAGCAATGTATCCAAACGCGTTTCTGCCAATTCGACAGATTGACTGAAGCATCCAGTGAAACGCATTTTATCGACTCTGTCAATTAAATAGCGTTAGTAGAGACACAGCTTCTTTCCACTATTAAAAATAATCAGAAGTATAGAATGGTATGAGTGCGTCCCAACGCATTTCTTAACAAAAGGTTAAATACGCTTGTATGCGTTTAGTCTAAAAATATGCTTCGGAACTATGAAGTTTCTCTAAACATGTTTGCGAAACACAATGATTGGTGCAGTCAGATGCATTTTCGTCATGCTTCCATATAAAAACGCATTGAAACACCGCAGATTTGCAACATAGACGCGTCTAGCTGCGTCTAAAATGTGTTTCATGGTTACATGGGAAGCACTAGTGTGTGAGGTGAAATTTCAGGATCATCATTCTCTAGTGCTGACGTTTATTCTGCAGCTATTGCATATACGCCTGAGCCTACATATGTGTCAAGAAATTATAGCCTGTCATCACCTGAGATTGAGGAACAGGCTGATGATTTTTTACTATCCGAATTATACATCACAATTTAGCCCGAGCTACTCCACGTTGTTGGAACCCATTAGTGAATAACCGGAAGCTTGTTTTGCTCACTTCTTTTTATTCATGTGAGCTCAGTAGTAGTCTGGTCATACTCTCAGAGAATGCTAACATCTGTACAGCTTTCGCATTCATTGTTGTACATAGTGACATTCTACGACAGTGTCAGTAGTTTTGCATTTCTTTATCATCGAATTTCGGGTAAGGTTATGGTGATAGTTCAATTTCTTTTTTGTTGAATAACAATAGATCATAAATAGCATGAGAGAAAAAAAGTAACGAAGCTAATTATCTGAAATATTGGCAATTTCATGGAATTGGAACGAATAGAAATATGAAATGTATATGACAAATATAAAAAAGAGAGTCAAGTGAATCGCTAATTGATATGCATAGATAAATTGATCGACTCAAGCAATACTGGTCATCGACTTGAATTTCATATTGGCTTCGATCGTTTCCAATATTAGGATCATATTAATGCTATATATCTCAGTTTTAAAATACTGTCTTCCTTTCCAAACTATCCTAGAAAATAACTTACCAGAGTATCTGTTTGCTTTTTTCTCAAATGATCCGCTTATTACGTTTGGATAATAGCAACAATTTTATTCTCTTATCTACATCTTTACTCTATTATTTTATATAAATACCTTCAACTACGAAAAATGTTGAGAACGATTGTGCTTATCAAAAATAAAACATTCAGGCTAGTAACTACACAATGAGTGTATGCTACTAAGGAAGAAATTCATAGTCATGTAATAAGCTTTATTTCGAAAGAAGTAAAAAAAAACCAATATTTATTTCTGTATGATATGAGCTGTAAGAGTATGTGAGTGTTAGCTGAGAATGCATATGGGGTGATTGCGTGAGAAGAATACACCAAACTCACTCACTGAAGAACTCACAACCCACAGCCACACCCGTAGCATAGACACTCGGTCCCATCGACATCACAAACACATATATTACCCTATGCTAACATTCTCAACTAGATACATTCATACCCAC
>CAJNOP010001926.1:0-21821 GCA_905250075.1 Rotaria sp. Silwood1 | reverse complement strand
GACACTCTTTATTTTAACATGTGATCTAATAATGCATATTCATAATACTGCTGCCATTAGAGTTTAGTCGATCTTGGATGATAGTTTAAATAAAACTATATTTTGATATGTAAATCTACATTAATCTAAAATATACCAGGTAGACTATAAAAATAGTAATTACGATAAAATATGACCTATTTCTATATCGACTAAATCAAATCGACTAATTTTTTTACAGCCACACGTTGTTCGAAAACTTGCTGTGTCATTCATTTCCATGGCAAGTGACAATTATCTGTAGAAAATTTCACATGTATTTGTCTTCGTAGTAATATTTGTTTTCTGTTATCCACATAGGAAAAACATTTTATAGGAATTTCTACCACAAAAAAAAGAACAATACAATTCCATTGTTTAACAACCCTTCTTGACTTCTTCACATCTAATGTAAAAAAAAAAGGAAACTACTAGAAAAATTTTTCTTTTATTATTAAATAAAAACAAAATATTAATTTGAGTCAACTTAATATAAAAAGTGCTTTGGCAGTTCTTACTGATTACCTAATTATTTACATTTGCTTTTATCAGATATGGAAGGGTTATCGAAAATTCCTCATTTTTCCCTGCATGTTATTTATATGCAATTTGTCCATTTAGAAGTACGTTTAGACTATTTTATTTTAACTTTTATATAAAGACGAAACAAATATTTTTACATGTAAATATTCAAGCGATTTGTATTAGGGTCTTAGAACTCGATGCTATATTTATTAGAGTTTTATAGGTGTACACAATGATTACCTATAAATACAATACACACGAACCTATCATTTTTTGAAAATATCTATGAAAACATTACTTCAAATTTTGTTTGAAATCTTTTTGACTTTCTTAGGAATTGTCAAATCAAGTTATATTATCTTGAAAAAGCAACTTTTCCTATATATTGTTAGAAAATTGAGTAAAAAAAAAAGGTGCAAATGAGATTTTATATTTTTCATTTGAGTTAGAAAGTTTTCCAAACTACAGTTGATGGAAATCTTTCTGACTCAAACGAAAAAAAAACTTTCAATTGAACATTAAAGAATTCTAGGAGTAAATTAAAATGTCAATATATGACATGTCTCATTTAGTAACAGTACTATTGGTGAATCGAAGATTCAACTAATTTTATTAAAAACAAAAGAAACAACTATTTATATAAAGATGAGCAAATCGGTCTTTTTTTTGCAACTGTAAAATATCGAACAACTTTGTTCAAATGTACTACTTAGATTAAGAAAAGATGACAACAATTATTGTCGGCGCCAGAATTAAATGTGGATTCGTGTAAGATAAATATCTCGAGAACAGCAACAGCTAGCGACCTGTGGTTTTTGCCAGTCGAAAGAGGCTGAGTTAGGACATGTTTTGATGTAATACTGTATATGTGGAAATCATTGTCTAACCAACCTTTTCTGAGAATCTTGCCGAAAAATGTATAATAATGTAATGTTGTTCAAATGAAATTTGCATTCTGACATGCAAATTAGACAGAAAGACTTCAGATCTATAGTTCAAGATACAATACTAATGATTAAATTTTCATTGTCTAATGTTTAGCAAATGAATTCGGTTATTTCCACGTCAAAATCATAGGAAATAGTAGTGATTTTTCACTAAATGTTATTACTTTTTATCACATTTTCACCGGAACAACAAGCGTTTTTGACAAAATGTAAGAAAATTTGCGTAAAAATCAACATAACTCCCTATGATTTCGACGTGAAAATGACCGAATTCATTTGCTAAACATTAGACAATGATAAGTCATCATTCACATTATATCTTGAACTATAGATCAGAAGTCCTCCTATCTAATTTTTTAGATCAAGTCTTAACCGAAAAATTCAACTTTCTCCCACAATTCTAATCGATTTTGTTTCATATGTTTTGCCAGTTTAAGCATAGGCAACAGAACCTAGAGACTACGGTTATTTATATGTATATTCTTGAATGCCTTGACGTTGTTATTTAACTAATACGTTAGAAGATTATTATATGAGTCTTGCTAAGCAAAATTTGATTTCATCTCTATATGAATATTAAACAGATAAACTTAAATACTATGAAAACGATATGCTGAATCAATTTTTAATTATTTTACTAAAAAAAAGTAAAAAGTGCAACAACATTTGTATGTATAGAATAAATTGTTTTCACTAATTTAACTGATCCTTCAACAAGCTGTCGAAACAAACCTCATAAAGCTTCTTCTGTAACACAAACTAATGTCTATTCGGAAATTAAAGATACTCGATTAAAAATTGAATAACTCAAGAACGGTATATCTTAGTGATTTGTCCTTTTCAGTATAGAAAAAGCACAGTGAGAGACACTAATTTATATAAGATACAATGGAATTCAATAGTAATGAAGATAAGAAAAATATGAACCTTTTGAACAAATAGCTTGAACTCATGGTCCATAGAATCATTCTTTTCTTCTTCTAATAAAAAATAATAAAAAAATATGGATCAGTTTTAATGATCGTTCAGAAAAGTCTAATCTATAAATACTATATAATAATGTTATCGACATGTTCCAGTACGATATATTGGGCACTTTAGATTATTTTTTAATCTATATTGACTCTTGTCATTCGTATTAGAAGGATGGATAACCTGTATGTATATATTATTCAAGAGCAATTTCACATTATTAGAATATTTCAATGAAGGACTGCATAACTTCTTCATGCTGGCCTTCGAGCTTTCGGTTATCAAATAATTGATAGCTGAATAGCAACTAGACTTCCATTGCGCCTTACACAATTTCAAAACGTTCCGCTATCCCTTTATGTTTCTAAAAAATAAGATTTTTGTACATTGTAAGTCTCATAACTCAACTACAGTATGAACTAGAGAGAGCTGAAATTTCGCATGACAGTAAGACGTTTACATATGTAAAAAAAAATGTGATAATCGAGAGCTGGTAATCGAATCGGAATAAACAAAGAGAAAGCTTTTACTTTTTTTTGAACATTCCATATCACAAGATAATGAGGGTGTGGGTATGGATGTAGGTACGAAGTATAAGTGCAGATTTAGCCTTTCTTACACCCGTACTCCCCTCCCCCTCGTTAGATTCTTTAGAATCTGCGCATGTTTCTGATTATTTGACTATCTGGCATAGTTTGAATTCCATCCAGCCGCAGAATTCGTTTTATTTCTCACATCGCTACCAATTTTCTTATATTTTGTCTCAACCAGCTTACATTTTCCTGATTTAAGTCTTCAAGACTCAGAAAAATTTGGTGTAGACATTCTATAATGTTTACTTATTATTTTCATGCTTTTGTAAGGACAACCACTATTCTCTACTGGTTCAGCGGATGATAGTCAGAGTTATTATTTTTCATTCTTTCTTCACGTAAATGTTTCTCTTTTTTCTGGGATCAGGATTATACGTGGCGAAACAATCAGAATATTCTGTAGATTTATTAGAATTCGATGCATTGTATTAATATACTTTTTATTGCTAAGTATACACAACTTATCGAATTGTGTTTGAAATAAAATAGACTCTACTACTACAAAAAGAATTAGAAATATTGCAAACTGGTAGATTTCATTATGCTACTTCGAATTACATAAAAATTTATATTACCTAAGAAGAGAGTTAAATTATTTCAAGTACTTAAAGTAACATTATATATTAAGTAGAATTCATATTCTATGTGAGTTCGATTTGCCTTTTGACATAAGATGTTCACATGTCAGATACGTGGTGCTCGTGGGCGAAACATAGTATAACTTGATCTACTAGAAATAAAAGATAATTCATTCTATTTTTAAGTACTCAAACTTCATCGGAAATATTGCTAATTAAAATCGATCACTTGTTTTATTTGACTCGTTGAAGATAATTTGCTATACTTAACTATTGAGTAGAAGGAAATCTAAATTTTATTTTTTCGTTTCACGATAAAGTACAATAGCATAATGTAAAGTGCCAGGTCGATAGCTAAGTTTTGAAAAAAACTCCAATATGAGTTGCAATCGTTCAATTCTACTTTTGAAATTCTATCTGTTTGATGGCTTAAATCAATGATAAATGAAATAAATGTATAAGAAATATATTAATTCAACGAGTGTCCAACGAATAGCATTAAAAACAGTGATGTTAAAGACTCTTTTTTGCATTCACATAATGTAAGTTTAGAACCCGTTGTGATTTTATTTTGGTAGTTTTTGAATATACAAAACTGAATAGATAGAGGAAACACGTAGTATTGGGTAATATCTAAGTTATTGTTATAAATTTATCGCACTCAGCTAAACCTCTTGTTAAGAGACCACATCATTAGTAAAAATATTTATATACTTTTATCAAATTAATTGTGTTCATTCTTTGTCATTATATTTTTATAGAAATCACGTAAAATAATTACTTCGAAATCTATTTAAGAACATAATGCTAAAAATGACTCACAGTGAGTGTCCGCGTCTCATATTGTTATTATCCTAGAACAACAAATTGATAAATATATTCTAACATATTTTTCAACAACACACAGGCTTAATAATGATGTCAATTCAGTATAGGTAATTTTAGATAGATTTTTTAAATATCTATTCAACTTCAGATATTCAAAATATACAAAGAAAATGTTCGAAATTGTTCACAATCTAAAAAACAATCTTCATATGTTATTTTCACAGTACGTGTCGTCGTTAGATGAGTTTTTAATGAATTTAGATTGAATTTTTTATCGTTTATATTACTTACATGTTACTATACATTCGATTCATAGTTGGCCAACTCAATTCATAACTCGGATTGAAATGCTTTGACGCAATTTTTGAAATCAATGAGTTAAACTGAGCGAGTCAAAAGAAATTCGTCAGAATCAATAATTTGAATTGAAATGAAAAATATTTCGGAAAATCTATGAATTTCACTGAGTTTAATTGCTCAGTTTTGGTTCTGTTTTTGAGATGAGTGTATGTCTATCAGTTAAGAATTAATATAATTGTTAGATCGACTACCGAAGACTGAATATGAGTTCTTCTGTAGATTGATAATGCTTTCACCGAAATCATAGATACATATAAAGCGATGGAAGGTTTTTCTATTCGCGTCGACAGAAACGAAGAAGAAGGGAATAGTTATAGCTAAATATCATAATTAAGTTTCAATTATACTACAATGCATAGAATTCGGGTTTATCTTGATTTTGTTTTTTTTTAAATATACAAAATCAAACAGACGTAGAAGTTTCATGCTTAAACTTAACATATAAGGTTTCATTCCAAATTTATTCTACTCAACTTATATCTTTCTTAAAAGGGCACATCATTACCAAAAATTCTCAAATATATAAGTTTTATTTGATTTGTTTTTCACGCTTTTTCATTATCTTTTTATCTTGAACATGTCGAAAAATCACATCTAAACCTTTCTTAGTTTTAGACTCCGAAAGAACACGAGGAAAAAAAAATTAATTCACCGTAAAATGTCTAATAACTCACTTTCTGAAGAATGATGTCAGTCGATTGAAGTGAATCTTTGATGCTTAAAATGGTCTGTGGCTTATGAAATAATGAGATATACACATAGATCTTACCTTCGCAGAACATGAAGTCGTTCGACGAACTTCTTCAAGGCAATGGAATCATTTTTACCTTTATATCTTTATATTAATATATTCTTGAAGCCTCCCTCACCAAAGTCGGTTTTCGTTAAAAGTGTAAAAATTGAGCTAAATCCATAGAACGACAGTATGAGACCTGGTTTTTTTGAAGAATCACATGACTTTTTATTAGATACTTTGATTTTTGTCCAAAATTTCCGTCATTTCCTGCTTGAAGTATGTTTTCTTAGATAAAATGAAAAATTTTTTTCGCGTTCTGTCAGTTGCTGTGTTTCTTTGATCGCACATCCCTGAATTCATAAAGGAGTCTTACTGTAGTCAATAGGTGTTTTTTTGGTCTAAAAGAATGTCAAGATGCAGGATATAACAGATTTCTTTTTAAATTAAGCTTTGCTATTATAGAATGAAAGAGTGCTTGTATAAATAGACTGACATTTTTTAAGAGTTTTCCGAGACTTTGAACTTCTATCTCTGCTCTTCTTTTAATACTCTGATATTGGTCAATGTTTGAGACTATTAAATATGACGGTATGTGTTACAACTTTGCTTACTCTCTTGCTCTACTCATGAAAATTTCGATTTTCTTTAGTATTTGTTAGATCTCAGCAGCGCGATTCTAAGAAGAAAAGATATTTAGTATTGTCTTGTCTAAAAAACCTAGATGGTGTCGGGGTAGGTATAAGTGTGATTGTGATAACACATAAGATCTACATCTGTATCCGTATCCTATATGAAATTGGAGATCTGCCACTCTTCACAAATTTGTCATTATAGGTAAAACGAAAGTCACTATTTTTCTCTACATTTCTCCCTCTTTCCTACGATTTTTTATCATAAGTGCACTCAAAGAAAAAGACGCACGATACGCATGTTAAAGATGAGTTTTGTGTACACTACAAAACTTAAAAAGAATTTCTGAAATTGAAACAAATTTGAAGCTGTTTTTTTCTTTCAGTTTACAACGGAGGAAGCAGATTGCTCTGTTTATCACTGATAGGGCAGACTAACACTCATATGAATCAAATTGTGTTTGTTTTGTCTACATAACTGTTTTTAGCTTAGAGTACAATGCTTCAGTTTATTTTTTTTTTCACTCTCCAGAATGCATATTGACACTTAGTATCTAGTCACTGCTAATCAAGAGATCCGTGGTTCCCAACGCCGATTCAGCTCTTCCATTAAGCCCCCCCCCCCCCCCTAGAAATGATTTCCCACTTAGAATGGGCCTTTTGAGCTGAAAATTTCAGGAATGAGTGATCTTGGAGAGATACGCCTCTGGTAAAAATTTCAACCCGATTGGCCATACTAGATCGGAGTTTTAGCTGATTCCTAGGTCATTTTTGGCCTTCAGGAGAATCGACAAAACTCCGTTGTAACACGAGGTATCGAGCTCGGGCTGATTTCAAATTAAAGCTAATGTCAGTACGCAACTTTTGTCCGAACAGAATTTTTAAATTCGATCTTATTGATTTTTTATGACCATTTTAGTGGAAGGGTCTAAAAATCAGCATAAAAAATGGTGGTCCAACGACAGTAAATTCCACTTTTCTTAGTCCAGGAATCGATTTTAAAAAAACTGGTCGAACAAAAGTTTGCTCTCGTTGAGACCTTTAAAACAAAAGAAAAATATTAATTATAGCTCGAGAAATGAGGGAGGAGTTCCAATTTTTCTGATTGAAAACCATGTTTTGAGAAAAACGCTAAAGAAGTTTTAGGAACGGATTTTTTAATTCAATTGCAGGAAATAATGGTATATTGATAATATATATGTGAAACTTTTGAAAGCGCGCAATAGATGGCGCAAGCTAGCACTACAGGTCGTACTATATGATATAAGAATGCTTATTCCATGCTGATAGAAGTACAAAAGTAGTCTTCCCAAAACTAACAAAAACCACGAAAATCTCTCCAAAAACCGGGTACTGAGCTGGAAGTCTCCTACGAAAGTCTGTAAAAATTTGACCTTTTTTTAAAAATTTATATATATTCTGAAAGAGGAAACTTCGCTGCATCTTTCTATGATAAAAACTCGACTTCGATTACTTTACCAAAAAATGGATTTTCTAAAGGGGGGGGGGGGGCCTTAAAGTAGCTTTTCTCAATAGGACCAATAGGTTTTTTGGGAAACAATTTCAGACAAATGTCCGGGTTTCCAAGAAACACTACGCGGTACATTGCTCTGCAAAATCCACTACTTTCAATTTTGTCTGAACTTTTATACAAAATATAAATACAAATCATGCATTTTCATCTTGTTTTTTTCTCTAACAGCATTATCTACAGAACAAATTCAAAAAATTCTATTGAAAAATAAATTTACAACCTTGAAAGCTACAGACATTCAAGCATACTATGAAAAATTTATCAAAAACCAGTAAGAAGCTATACGATTTGTGATACTTTTATCGCCAATTGTCTCTTAACTCTTTTAGTCCAAGCGGTGAATTGAATGAAGAAGGTTTTATTGATGAATTTAAAACAATATTTCCGCAGTAAGTCTGAACTTTTAAAGACGTTGTCACTACAACTATTCATATTTTATATTAAGTGGGGAACCAAAACAATACTGTAGTTATGCATTGAAAATATTCAATAAGAATCATGAGGAAGCTATTAGCTTTGACGAATTCATGTCAGCAATATCTTTGACTTTGCCAGGCGATGTTGAATTGCAACTTAATCGTGTATGTATACATTATGGAATTCTAATACTTTCAGACAATTTCTACTATATTATTTTAAAGATCTTTGCAATGTGTGCTTGTGGTAGCTCAGAAAGTATTAATGTTGACGAAATAACATTATATTTGGAAGCTGTTGCCGAACTGAAACGTATTTCCATGAGTGATGCAAGATTTATTGCAGACAAAGTGATGAAATTTTGCAAGAAAGGAACAAATGAAAAACTAACAAAAGAAGAATTCATTAATTGGTGCGCACTTTCTGTAAAACTCCTTTTTCAATCTTTACAGTCTATTTCTCTTGTAGCATGGAAATTAATTATAATTTACAAATGGAATTTTCACTATTGCCAGTCATACCCGGTGAGTAACATAATAAATGCTAAAGATGGAATAGAAGATTGAATCAAAGCAATTATTGAATGAGTACTTCTGATAAGATATATCGATCGAATGTTGTCAAAAACAAAAGAAAAAAAATTTCATACGGTTTTTTCGATATGTGCTACGTGTTGTCAGCTTGTGTGTGAATGGATTGATACTACATGTGCATGTGCCCTAGTATCTCTCAAATAAGAACTTTGCATCTCACTAGAGGTTAACTAGGTATAATTTGTTCAAAAATCGCTCATCTCATAAATTTTGAAAAGTTGTACAAAGCTGCACGTTCTATAACTCATTTCTCTCATCAGTAGCCGAATCTTATGTTCAAAAGATAAATCACACAAATATGTAGCGACATGTAATACTAGAATGAAATTATGAATTGTTCTGAGAGTTTTTTAATATGATCATGCTTTTGAAGCGGAGGAAATCAGTCAATTTAGTCTGATATACCTTTTAAACATTATACAGAACGGTCTCTTTGAAAGTTTAGTTTTTGTATAAAATCAATAGGTAACCAGAAAAAAAGGAGAAAATCAAAGTACCAAACAGAGATAATTCATCTCTTCGAAATCTTGAAAATTAAGCAGCTCTAAAATACATGTTCGAGTCAAGAAATATTATTTTAAAAAGAGAAACTCGAAAGCAACAAATAGATGCAGTAAGACATGAAAAATTGTTCAAACTCCTTTTTGCGTTTAAAAGTATCCCTTTTAGTAATTGAACTGATATCCAATCGTTTTATATCGAAATCATAGTTTTTCAACAATGAAGTTGATAACGAGAAAAGATTATATATCTACTCCAATGTTATGGGTATTTATTGTCGTAGAATCGTGTTTTCAAGATATCGCTTATGGTTCGTCACAGCTCAGTATGTTAGCTGGAGTTCGAATTCACCATATTAATATTCATTTGATGTTCAATTCAGATTTAAAGTTTATTTCAATCTAATGTCTATGTTCAGCGCATATGTATGTTTACTAGATTTAGAGGAGAGAAGTTTTAACTGAGTTCATATTTCAAAGGCAGTTTTAATTAATTTAAACATCAAAATTTAAGTCTAAAGTAATGTATCCAAGAAAGTGACATCGTTTTTTCTATCTTTATGATGTTATATGTGACTGTTCAATGTGAAATCGATTCTATTCATTAGTTCTTATTAGTAGTTATCAAAGAAAACATATCAATGAAGAGCATTTCAACAATTTTCGATACTTTCAACTTAGACTACGTCTGTTGCCACGTAAACCTAAACATTTAAAGAGATATGGTGTGACAGCTAAATACTCATAATAACAATGAATACTCATCTTAAGACAAACTATATAAACATATTGTGTCGTTGATGCTTAAAAACTTTATCTATTCAGAGTCAAAATGAAAAAAGTCTAATCTGAAAATTAAAAAAATCGAATGATTAGCTCGGAATTGTAACTTCAAATGTATTCTATAGTAATCTTAGTTTCTTTGAAATAGTAAAAGCTTGAAGATTTGATATAAAAATAGGAAACGTAGGATTAGAATAGCGAAATGAACCTGTATTATACGCCATATATTTGCGTGCTTCACATCGATCAGTCAATATTACTGCAACTTTCAGATCAATTTAGAAATTGTTCTAACGAAAATATGTTTGCCCGTAAGTCATACACTGATCTGTGGAAGTTGACGTTCTCTGCTAAAGGACAAGTACGATAAAAACATTTATTCAATAGAATATCTGATTGAAAATTTTCAAGTTATTGTATTTTCGAATCAAGCATTCGAAAATTATTATTAGAGATTCAATGAATATTATAGCTACTCATAAGTAACATTTGTAAAATGATAACATATTTCAAGAACAAGTTTGGATGGGTCACACTTACATTCTATTTCATGCAATTTGAATGCTCCTGAACGAAGAGCAGCATTTGAGAGAAAGCCGAGCTCAAGTCAGCAGTGTTTTGCAAAAAATGTTTGAGCGATATCTCATCTATTTCTTTGAAGAAAATCTATGAGACAAATGATTTTATATTGAGGTTCTATAAAAATCTTTGAAAATTGGTTTGGATGTGCATATGAATGTGGAATCTGGTCAGTGTGAGTGAACACTGATCTTCTCTTTGATTGCAGCCACACTCAGATTTACAAAAAAAAAACTAGATTTTTTCCTATCATTTTCTTGTTCATTTCTCGTTTATTAGCAATGTAGGAATAAATTTTTGAACAAGTAATGATATCTTCTAATAATGCTTCACATTCTTGATCATTCTGACTTTGTGAAGTAAATAACAAAAAACGGACAGTTACAAAATTCATTTTTTCTTAATTATCCAGAAGGATATTTACATAATACTTGGATTATTTCTCGACTCTATCAGAATGTCTTCTAATTGTTTCTTATTAAAATTTATTTCTATAGCATCTACAATTTGTAAAAGAAGACTAAGAAAGTCAGCAAAAAACAATAAGAGATTCTTTTGAGAGACTGAGATTTTCTCTAGAGACGGAAAAGTAACAAATACCATATATTATATGACACAATTTTATTTTTTATGAGTTTGATGTATTTAACAATTATTTTAAATTCTAGTTTTTATACCATTAAATAGAGAATTTAAATTTCTGTATAACTGTCCACAGTAAGCAACTAAGTGGAAGTTAGGTGAAAAGTCGACAACCACTTTGGCAAGATTCAAATACTTGTATATATACTCCGCAGTATAAACTATATGATGGCGTTAAAATTTTTTTTACAAACATCAAGAAGAGCAAAACAATCAGCTGATTAAAAATTAGCCTGAAAATAGTATCATCTATGCAATTCACATTTTTTTTTATAGAATCCACTAAAGTGACAATAGAAAACAAAATGAGAATAAAATTGTCTTTTTTCGACGATGATTTTCCAAATTATTCTATAAGTAAAATGAGCACCTCATTCACACTCCAATATAAAACTTATTCAGACTTTTCAAAAATGTTCTCTCATATTTCATCTATCACTACTATTAACATAAATGTAGTTGGATTCTACAAGAGGTTTTCGTAAAGAAAACATGATTTTTCAGGCGATTCTTATTGTTCTCCACTCAGAAACGTTTTTATTCAATAAAAAGATCATATTAAGAATTAGCGCAAGAAATTGCATCGAACCATATACGATACCATCATTTTATAGATAGTAGTTAGTTAGCAACTGTCCTTCTCCTAAAGAAAACACTTCAACCCATGTGAAGATTGTTAAGATGTAGACCAAGAACTTATTTATCTTTTGGTGTACAATACTTAGCTTTTGGAATTAGCCTTGATAAGCACACTCTGACACAATCCTTTTTTTATCGGTAGAAAAATAGGAATCTACAGTTGACATTTCAATAAGGTTTGTTTTTATAAAGTTTATGCCTATATGAAAAATCTATCCAAAAAAAAACGCGACAATTTTATCGAGAATTAAATTCTTAAAGGTTAAGAATAAAAGTGCGACATGTACTATATGGCACTCATTATTTTTCAAAAATGTTCTCAAACGGTTGTGGGTGTGGGTGGGGTGTGGGGGGTGTGGGTGGGGGTGGGGTGTGGGGGGTGTGGGTGGGGGTGGGGTGTGGGGGGTGTGGGTGTGGGTGAGTGTGGGTGTGGGTGTGTGTGTGTGGGTATGAATCTGAATGATGGGAATACCCACACCCACAAGCACACCCACCCACACCCACACCCCATACCCACACCCACACACCCACACCCCACACCCCACACCCCACACCCACACCCACCCACACCCTGCTAGATTTTATTAGTATGAATTCAGCCTTGCTTCATTTACAAAAAGTAATGCTTTACACTTTCACACAATATTTGAATGGTAGAAAAGCTTCATTTCAGATTGAGTATTTCATCTGAAATTAGAATAAAATATCAGTGAAATTATTAAACATGAGTGTAACAGATTCATTTGCTATCGAAAAATAGACTGATTTTACCGTTTTTTAAAAAGAATTGTTTATAAAACTTTGTATCCGACGGTTTTTCTCGTAGTATAAAATTCATCTATCTCTGTTCAGTCGTTCATCTTGAAATGCATTAAAATTTTGGGGTATTACACATTAAATAAAATAATTGCGTTTATAGATTACAGAGCGAAAAAAGGGTTGAGAATAATCTACATACATTTTGAGCTACATGCACTAATAAGCCATTGTATTTACAGGTTAGAATTAGCTTTGAATATGTTCGCATTTGAAGGAAGGAGACAATGTAAATATTTTTCGTTTAATAGCTTAGAATCAATGTGATATGGTTTAATTCTTATCACCAATCGTAAGATATCACAAATGAGACGATTATACATGATCGCTTATGAAAATTTTCGGTAAACTTTAGAAAAAATAAATATTATTGAATTCACTTTTGTATACATGAATAAGTTTTATGGTTTGGTAGTTTTCGGCAAAAAAATAAAACAAGGGCTAATCTCTTATTTAGTTTGATCTTTCACGATAAAATTTGTAATTCGAATTAATTCGATATAACAAATAGTTTGATTATTGTTATTGATCATCTTAAATGTGCATCCGTACACTATTCAGTGGATGTAAATTACAGGCAATTGTTTTTCTTAGATATGAAATAAGTATCAAAATTCTAACTTTTGAGTGATTTGGTATCGAAAAAAAAAACTATAATTTTTGGATATTTTACAAAGAATCGGATCAAAAACTTTTTCTTCTGAACAGTTTTTCACATTTAAAAGCTTTGCTCAAGATAAATCAGCCTGTTAGACTTGAGATAAATATTAATTTGGTAACTTGCTCAAAAACTGAGTACAACTATATACAAGAGAAATTTTCTCTTTCTCCACTGTTCACATGACATCCTATTATTTCCAGCAAATAGTTTTACATTTTTCTTCAATCATCACGTGTTTTGAAATAAACAGAAGAGCAAAACTGAAATGAACTCGCGTGAATAAATCAACTTTAAAAGAAGAAATGTTATTCTATTAGAGACAAGACGCACTGAAAGAAAACTGAGAAAGTCATATAAAAGAAGATGAAAGACATTTTGTCCATAAGCTACTCTTAAATATTACCTTGATTATAATGATCCTTTTGCTTCAGACTAAGGAAAAACAGTGCCCTTGAACCTTTCATACGGCAAGATTTCAAAGTATTTTTTGAGTCTATAAAACACTATGTCAGATCTCATGATGAATAAAGTTTTCAGTTTCCATTTCGTTTGTACCATTATCTAAACTAATAAGTGGAATGCGGGTGACATCTAAAACAGTATTTTACTAATAGACAACTGCTAGAGCTTCATCATATATCACAACTTTCAATAAAACCGTATTGAATACCGTTTGTACGGTCTGATCTTTGAAGAAAAGTGCAAATGAATATCAATTGCCGTATAGTAATACTTAGTTCGAAATTTTCAATATTAGTGCTACTTCAGTAAAAGTTATATCATTAGAAAGAACATAAGAAACCGATCAAGACATGCTAATTTTCTTTGAGGCTTACTTTCAAGTTCGTAGCAAAACTTTACAAAAATATCTAAAATTTCTAGAGATAACCGTAATCTTGTATATATATTATGTAAACAGCTGATAGAAAAGAAGAAAAAAACAACCTTGCCACATTGCTCGTAATGATTATGATGATAATAATGATGATGTGATAGTTTAATCTAAGGAAAGTATCAATACGGAATTATATTACATCATTATTGTATCAGACCTCATGAATAATCTAAATATTTCAAGTTCTATTTCACATACAAAATATATATTGACTTTCTTATTGTTTATCGTTTCAAGAAAAAAGATATCTATTTCGTTTTTTTTACTTCGTTTGTAGTAAATCATGAACAGATATTCTTTTTGAATTGATCATAAAATTATTATTCCTTTTTCTTGTCAGTTATTCTTGCCATTGCTCGATCGAAAAGAATTGCTATTGTTTTTCTGCAATTTCATTGTCAATTTCAATATGCAATCAAAACAAACATAAATAAGTCTCATATGATTTTTGAATGTGAAAAATCCTTCTAGTTGATTTGTTTCTAGAATGAGGTGCCATAAAATGAATATGAAAAAAATAATTGGATATAAACGTGATCCTTGAACTGCATTAGGTTTACCATCTTTGAAAGTAGTATCATGCACCTGTTGAATGATATTATATTGATAAATCCTCATGCGATCATCAACATAACGAGATAAAATACCTAACACAAATTGTGTTAGTTATTTGTGCACTGAAATAATTATAGTTTTTGGCCATTCATCATGTTCAAAGAGGATTATTTCAAACATTTTTCATGAAGAAATTTTATTATATTTCTTTCAGCTATGTTTTTCCTCACATCTTCAGTAACATAGACATTTGCAGTTATACGTACAGGAAACGAGATAAAAAGAATATGACGGTTAATGGAATTATTTGGAAATTGTGTCATAGTCAAATAAGTGATTTACTCAAACAAGTTGCCTAATTTAAATAAACAATCTTTCGAATTTCAATCTTAAATATTTAAGCGAAAACCAGTTCAGTTAAACACAACTAGATGCTAACCTCAATAGGATATCACTTTACTCTTTTATCTTTCAAATCTGATCATCAGCTTGTATATATGATGTGAATTGAGAAAACAAATGGAAGGAGATATGCAATTATATCTTATATCATCTTTCTGCAATTAATATGGTATAACAAAAACATCATCGTATTTATTCAAAAACTGAGTTCAACACACAGAATCAATATATAATTAAGGGATAAATAAGCTGTTTTTAATACAGAAAAGATGTTTCCTTTCAGATCTTGTGCAAGTACTATTTTCCAACATAAGTAAAAAGAAATAGCTCTTTTTTTTTGAAACGATTAACAATAAGAAAGTCAATATATAGTTTTGAATGAGAAATAGTACTTGAAATATTTAGATTACTCATGAGATCTCATACAATAATGACGTAATATAATTCCATATTATGAATTTCAATTCTTTATTATCTCTAATACTAATTGTTAACTTTAATAACATTTAATCAAAATATTGAAAATATTCTCTACTCAAGTTTATTTCAACGAAAAAATTATTTAACTTTGGAAGTAAAGAATTCTAGTAGAAAAGTAAAATTTTCATTGATGATTCGAGAATGAAATCTATCATTTCTCCAATTTAGATTATAACGATGGTTTTCTAACATCATAAGATACTTTACGAACTCATTATTAACTTCTATCAATACTAAAAATAATCAGTATTAATTAACTTCCCTGAAAATAATAGATTAAATTTGATGAGTATTTATTTCCATTGCGTAAGATGATCTCTTCAGAATAAATAAATTTTAATTGGTTCAATTTATATAAGTCTGTTCACATATAAAACTTTTGCATCAACGCATGTCAAACCATACTTGGACAGACATGAGTAAAAATTGGAATAAATTCTTATTGATCCTAATGATTAATGGATAAACTACATACACTTTTCAATATAGCGTATGAATGCAGCTTATCTTGACTACAAAGGGTTCTGTTTAAATTCAATAGGTTGGTGAAATGTTTTCTTAGTTTTGAAAAGTTCTATAACTTAGACATTTTTCTAACATTAATCTCATTACTCTATCATTTTTAATGAAGAAGTCATCTTCGTTTGAGATTCATGAATAGAACTATCGCTTCTAGAGTACTGTAAAATCATCTCATACATCGACAAGAATTCTATTCATTAATAAGATAATTCTTATTTGCAATATGCACTTTTACATTACAGCTCGTTTTTGGGATCTTATTCTATTTATATGAATTCAGATCAGGATAATTTCAGACTATTCTTAAAAAACAAAACAGAACAGAAATGAACATATCTATTGTAATATTAATCTTTACAGATTTAGTTAACAAGCTGATCAGCTTACACGGTTGAATGTTACCATCTTCTTACATAAAGCGACAAACTTTCAACTATGTGAAATTGCAATTGAATTGTTAATTATTTTCACATAGTTTACAAAGTCCCAGAATGTTTATTTGTTCAATTTCATCAATTCGATTTAAAAAAAAAATGAATAGTTTCGCCCTGTTTCTCAGTAACATTAGTTAATCGTACAAGATTCAAAGATTAAAACACTTATAAGGACAGACTGGATGCTTCTTGTCAGAACTTAACAGATCATACAAGATCGAAAACAAAGAAACATACACGGTACATAATGTAATGTCGGATTTCTTTAAAAGTACTAACGACCATTTTTTGAATAACTTTTGATCACTTTGAGTTATCGAGCTGCGGTTTTCACCATTCAAAAGAGCAAGCTGGGGGCTACAAAATCCTTCTGATTTTGAATGATCAAGCAATTGACCAACCAGGAGAACTTTTGCTGAACATTTTGTGAGCTGCCTCGTGCTACTAATTTTCGTTCAATTTGAACTTTCAATGACACCAATCGATAGAGAAAATTGTTCTCTTTCGATCTAGGCAAGGCCGAGCTCGCCACGTCGGTTTGTTCTGGAGTTATAAGCATATTCCCAAAAGCTCCGAAATCAGCCAAAGGATCCTCCATCACGTTAAAATGGTTCTATTTAGGGGTAACTTGCCATGCTGCGTCGAATGGTGATATTTGTTTTCAGTTTCATAGATGCCTGAAGTTACCATATCAATATTCTCGAAAAATGCTCTTTACATGCTACACATCAGTAAATTGCTGAAATTTCGAGAATATTGATATGGTAACTTCAGGCATCTATGAAACTGAAAACAAATATCACCATTCGACGCAGCATGGCAAGTTACCACTATATAGAACCATTTTAACGTGATGGAGGATCCTTTGGCTGATTTCGGAGCTTTTGGGAATATGCTTATAACTCCAGAACAAACCGACGTGGCGAGCTCGGCCTTGCCTAGATCGAAAGAGAACAATTTTCTCTATCGATTGGTGTCATTGAAAGTTCAAATTGAACGAAAATTAGTAGCACGAGGCAGCTCACAAAATGTTCAGCAAAAGTTCTCCTGGTTGGTCAATTGCTTGACCATTCAAAATCAGAAGGATTTTGTAGCCCCCAGCTTGCTCTTTTGAATGGTGAAAACCGCAGCTCGATAACTCAAAGTGATCAAAAGTTATTCAAAAAATGGTCGTTAGTACTTTTAAAAAAATCCGCCATTAGATCTTGCCTGTTATTATCTGTTTCGTGTATGGTGTGTTCTGTTCTTTCACTTGTTTGAGAATAGTTAACTCCATCAGCTTTCCTATGAAGAATAGCACCTGAAAAACAGGATCAAGCAGTGTACCTAATTCTTTTTCTATACTAATAGTATACAAAACGGTTACTCCTATTTCTTATTTTTCTGTGGTGACAAAATAGTAAATTCTATTTATTTTTTATTTTTCTATATTCATGATATAGAAACAGTTATTTTTGTCTTATTTGTCCATAGTAATAATATAGAAAATGCTGATTTTCGTTTGTTATTTTTTTACATTCGTGATATGGAGAATCTTATTTTTCTACATTGGTAATAAAGATAACAGTTTGTTTTATTCTCTATTTTTTGTATATTGTTGACATAGAAAATTGTATTTTTTATTTTTCTATAATTATCAATATAGAAAAATAAGAATTAAAAATAAGATTCTCTATATTATTAATATAAAAAAATGAGAAATAAAAATAGGTTTTTCTATATTATCAATATAGAAGAATCAAAAATTAAAATTGAGATTTTCTATATTATCAATCTGAAATATGAAAAACAATAAATAAGATTTTCTAAACTACCAATTTAGAAAAACAAGAAATGAAAATTTAGATTCGTATATTATTGATAAAGAAAAATAAGAAATAAAAGTAACTGTTATCTTTTTTGCGAATATAGAAAAATTAAAATTAAAGCTAATTGTTATTTATATTATCAATGTAGAAAAATAAGAATTAACAAATATAACTTTCTACATTATTAATATAGAAAAATGAGAGGTAAAAATGGGATTCTCTGTATTGCCAAAATAGAAAAAGAAGAAATAAAAATGGAAATTTCTATACTACCAGTATAGCAAAACATGAAGAATAAGGAATAGGATTTTATATAATATCAAATATAGAGTAAATGTTGACTGTACTTGTTCTAAAATAAGACTGAAGTTTATGTGCAAAAAAACCGAAGCAAGGTTGCCGGTCAAACTGATTATTTCCATGTGTATAAGAGATATTTGAGAAGTTTGATTTAATTGAAATAAATCTATAGTATTAATAAGCATTTCATATAGGTCTATGCCATCATCTATAGGCAGAAAATAAAATTATCTACTCGAATTTTATGTCTCACAATCTGTTTGATTTAAAAAGCAGATAGTATTGTTTTGTTTCTGACTCTCATCTTCGAGTTGTTTGACACATAATTAAAGGTCTCATACCGTTTTAGATGTATTTGTTTTTTGTCGATCCAAGAAAAGAAATAATACTAAAATGTACTTTCTTCCAATTGCACTGAGACATTAAACATATTAAAAATACATGACACTACATGTAATAAAAATGAAAATGGATTAAATATTATTAAATTTAATCAAGATCTCGATTATAGCTAGATTCTTCATAGATAAATTAAAAAGGATGAAATTATTTAAATTATTTTTAGGGACTTTATAAAACTGCATGACATTTTTTATTACCTTCATCGATTCCGTAATTGTCCATTCAAGATATAATCACAGAAGTATTGTTTCTAGTTAAAGCTCAAGTCAGTATCAATATAAATCTTTAGAAAATTCTAGACAAACAAAACAAAACTTTCTTCTAAGATTTAACCAGTGCAGAATGCGATACAATAAAAATTTGAAGAAGAAATCTTCACACTTATTGCTATTGAGAATAGCTAAAATCATGATGAAATCTTTTACGATCGTTTTTTTGTGAGAATCCTCAAAAATTTATACCTATTGAATAACCTACAAAACAAAAACTTCCCATGTAACCATTTTTAGGATTAGTGACGCGTTTCCGAGCGTTTGTGCAATATAACGTGACGCGTTAAAACGCGTCCAAAATGCAACATTTTAGGGCGTTCAAACGCGTTTCATTCAATAAACGCATCTACGCTGGTTTAAATTCGAGCGTTTAATTTATTCCCAAAAAAAATTCAAAAATAATCATCACCCTATATTGGAATCGAACCGACGCACCATAGCGAGCTATGATATAAGACTCAAATCCTGTCAGCGACCGAATGGTAATTTTTCAGCGACAACTTGAACCGAGATTTGAACACGCGACCAACTGATTGCGAACCAAGCACAACTAGCTCTGAGCCATCCATGTCTCGAAAGTGTTTCTATATCATTGAACCAAATGAATAATTCTTTTTTCTCTCTTTAATATAAGGTTTCACAATGGAGATATTGTGATTTATCTTTACTTCGTGAAATAATTATAAATAAAATATTTATATTTATAATATCCATAAAATAGAAAATTTACATTTATGAAATAAAAATGAAGATTTTAAGATTTTAATTTTAAAAAATAAAGATTTTTTTATTTATTTTTATTTTGTAAATATTATAAATATGAATATTTTATTTATGATTTATCTGTATTTCATAAAATAATCATATATAAAATATTTAAATTTATAATATTTATTAAATAAAATATTTACATTTTCAAAATAAAATCCTTATCTTCATAAAATAAAGAAGATTAAGTTTCTTTATTTTTTTACAAAATAGAGAAATTAAAGAATGAAAATAGTTTATTTAAAGTTAGACAATTATACAATTTAAAATGAAGATAATACAGTTTTTTCTGAAATATATGGAAAAAATAAAATCTTAGATTTTTACGTAAAAAAAAATCATCAAATTTTTATTTTCTAAAAATGAAAGACTCATTTTTTTTTTACTTTATAAAACCAAATAAAAGGCCATTTATTATTATATCATTAAATATAAACAAAACTATTTGTATTAATATTATTTTTTTAAATGTAGAAAACTTATAATTTGAACAATATTTTTAATTTTTAATAATTCAAACATCGTTATATATATATTGACAATTCAACACGCATCAACTTATTTCAAACAAAAATAAAAGGATATTTTTTGTCATCTATTCAACAAAAAATAGTAAATTTTAATTTAAAAAGATCGGCTTGTTTTTTGCATTCCTTTTTTTCCAAATAATGCCAATAAATATTCAATATATTTTGACTAACACAAATTAGAAATAATAAACAAAAAGCATTTTTAGCGGCTGGTAAATAGCTTCTTTTAATTGTTGAGTATATTTCTAAACGCATGAAAAGGTCTGGAGCAGACCAACGCGTTTCGAACGAAAATAAAAACGCATGTGTACGCGTTTATCTCAGTTTTTGCTATCAAGCTCGTAATGCTCTTTAAACGCGTTCAAACCGAACGCGTTTCCATTATTCTTTAATACGAAGACGCGTCGAAACGCTGGCATTTCCAATAAAAACGCGTCAGAACGCCAATATTTTCAACAGAAACGCATCTAGCCGCGTCCATTGTGCGTTTCGTGGTTACATGGGTTGCAAAGATTTTAGATTAAGGTTTCGATAGGAGATTCGTATTGTCTTGTAAAGAAGCGAAAATAATTTATTTGTAGAAAGTTCGAAATCGATCTGTGATCGAAACTTCTATTGTTTAAAAAACCGTGTTCCATACACCCACACCCTATTAAGTTGATAATTTGTAATACATTAGAAATGAATTCAAAATAAAAGATTTGATGATTCGTATATAGATCATTGTTTGTGCTACAATGCAGAATAATGAACATGACAGAATCTTCAAATATTCTTGAACTTGGGAGATATTTGTTTTTGAGTTCTTTTCATTTACTGAAATTCGAACTTATTTATTTTTTATCTAAACTTATATTATATAACACTTCGATTAGTCTTTCTACAAACTACTTGTTTGTTTGAGATTCAGGAATAAATTACTCAATAATAAGTATGATGCAAAATTCATGGCATAAAATACTTTCGAATGATGTATGATTTATATTTGTCATGCATTCGTAAATTGAATGAGATGAATAAAAAAAGAAAAATACTTGCACAAAAAATTTGCCATTTTTCATAGATGTCATAATACCATTACGCTGGGTATCGAGAGTTAAACG
>CAJNOP010001925.1:0-21825 GCA_905250075.1 Rotaria sp. Silwood1 | reverse complement strand
TGCGGTCGATTAACTCGATGAACAATACAAAAGGTTCCATTGTTAGCCTTAGTTACTTAGAATACAACCAGAAGAAAGAATAATAGTATTAGTGTACGAATATTGGTGCAACCACCGCGGTGACATTTCAGATGGTACCTCAAAAGTGACGGTTTCGTCTCAGGAGTTGATTCCTGGTTTTGTATGTATGAAGATACTTTGCCCTAGTAGTGTAAGATAGTAAATCTTAGCTTGGCACCAGTCGAATACCTCACTAAGCATGACTTCTGTAATTTTAACAGGGACAAATTTTCAAAAGAAAACATTGGATAAAATAAAGAATGAAAAGTCATACTCTGGCAGAAGTAAAATAATCCAGAGAAGCCATACATTTCACAAAAGCAGCCTAAGCAAAAGCTCAGCTCGTACATATACGGGCTCTATAAAACGAAGGGTTCGAGCACACTCCCAAGCAGACAGACATGTGGATTTTTCACGTTTTTTGAACTAAAATGTCGACTTTTAGTCGAAATTTGTGCGTGTTTTTCGTTTGTTTCAAAAAACGCACAAAAACTCGTGTTTTCGTCGAATTTTTCAACATTTTCATTTTTTTCCACTTTTTTTATGCGTTTTTCTGCTCAATTCCGTTAAATTAATGCATAAAAGTCGTTAAAATGTCGTTTCTAACAAAAAATGCCCAATATACCTGAAAAATTCAAAATTTTGGGTGCAAATGAGACACAATTTTTCTTATCAATATTTTTTCTGAGCAACTTTTCTCACATGAATATGCAATCAATTCAAGGACGGCACAAGCTCAATATGCTAGAGAAGCCAATAACATTTTAAACAAATCTATTTTATCTTCACATTTCCTCTAAAAAATCAACAGAACTGCAGAAAAACTTTTGTTATCTGAAATTAATATTTCTTCAAGGTATGATATGCAGAAGCTTGAACATTATATTAATTGACAATGCATTACTACATTTCAACAAGTCTAAAACATTTCATTGAAAAAAAATTGCTCAAAAGCACTCAGTGAAAACTCAACTCCTTATTAAATTTATCTCCATTCACTGAATATTGCGTTCTAGCCTTGGTGCTCATGTAAAGGGTACCTCAGATTCAAACGATTAGTCTTTTTGCTTAAAAATCATGTGCATAACCATGAGTTAGAAAGATGAATATGCTGTTCTTCAAATTGTTTAACGGATTAACATAAGTAGCTAATCGATGTTTTTGATTGATAAATAACAGGTGTCTCTTCCGTAAATTTTCATTGGAAAGCTAAACAATCTAAATTGTAAATTTTCTTAAAAGTAAACGAAAAACATAGAAGGAATGTCAAATGTTTTGCATATTCTTATTAACAAAAAATACCAAAGATCAGACATTATGTTTCACCCATTCAGTGCTAGTTAATTAAGTATTATTTAGTCAGCCTTAGACAGTAGGAAAACCATTTACAATTACACTATTAATCCTGATCCAGGAAAAAACTTTTGACATTGTTGATTATAAAAGAAAAGAATGCAAAATAATCGAAATGCTAGTTAGCTATCTAAATAATAATATATCAGATATGTATCAGTGATGGGACCGGTTCTTCTTTTTTTAGAACCGAACCGAAAAAGTTTTAAACAGAGCTGAACCGATTAAAAATCAAGGAGAGAAAAAGTTTCAAAACTATTATTTTTTTCTAAGAATATTCTCCTAAAATTCTTTATTGAAGAGATGCTTATAATGTCATTGATAGTTCTATAAACAAACTAGAAAATTGTAGTAGAAATGATCTTAAGGACATGAGCATTTTCGTTCTCAGGGTAAAAGAAATTTTGAATGATAGAAATCTAGTTTATTTTCAGTGGTTAGTCAATTTTTTCTGTTAATCAAGAGCCGTTCAAGTTATTTTTTTGTCGTCGTCGTTCAGTGCAGACATACATATAGGGGCTACATTTTATATAAGACACTCATTTTAAAAGAAAATTAAGTAATATCTTATAATAATTTTTTACTACTTTATTAAATCCAGTTCTACTCTCAACTTAGAAGACTTATATAACAAAGAGAACCTAAAATTGAGAGAAATAATCTACCCATCATCGCAAAATGAACAATTTCAATGACTTTTTAGGCTTTACTTATCGATCTATTTCGATATACCATTTAAGTGATATTTTCTTAATTAAAATGTTCATTGTTATATATTCCCTGAACGTTAAAAATAATGTTTTCGTTATCAGCTTAGAGTTATTACAACATGACAATTAATTGATACTTATATACATATATGAGTGCTTCATACTGAAATGCAGTCTGTAAAAAGGTACACTGAATGAAACTAATAAGTAGTTGAGTAAAAATCAGAAATTAGCTACACTTTCTTTATTCACTCTTAGTGAATATGTTTGTTACAAATCCCTCTCTGTGTAATGAAACTTGATGTTTGTAAAATCTTCGGTTCACTTGAACCGAAATCCAGTTTTATTCGAATTATCATCTTTTCTTTTTTTTTTCTATTACTTATACATGTATTTTCATACATAAGAGAGTAAATGAAACACAAGGAGAGAGATAAATAACTGTCATCTACTCCAGCGTAGACTATGTTATATAAAGATAACGTCCAACGTGTTCTTTTGTTAGAATGTCCTAACATTTAGGACAGAAGAAAAGTGTGATAATTCATTGAAATTATTACGGTCGGAGAGGAAAGAAAAAGAGAGAGAGAGAAGAAAAGAAAAGAATAAGAAAAAAAAGATGTAAGAGCACTCGAATAAAGTTAAATGTATTTAAATAAATATTTGGATAGAAATTCGTTCCGAATATTTGGAACCGAACCGAAAAATTTTTAAACCGGATCGATCATATCACTGATATTTATAATAGGAAATACAATCAACAGGATAAAAATTAACCAAATCATGATACGATGGATGAATTTTTATACACTAAGTACAGAGTCGTCCTGGATATGTATATGCTGGATCAATTAGTCGTACTCTAGTAAAACTTGGTCGCTTGGAAATTTTTGGAAGAAATAAGTTTTTATTTCTCTCTCCTCTGAATGTTTTTGGAGAGACCAATGTCTATTCATTGTAATATTTGTGCGCTGTCTATGAACTGACTTTAATTCTTTTAGTGAGAATGGATGAATATTATTCCAGTGTTAGAGGGAACTTTTAGAAAAAAGAAAGTCAATTTGAAATAGCATTAATGTTTTTTTTTTTATTATTTATATGGTCTCATGTCGAACATGAATAACAGAGAACGTATTCATCAAGATTAAAAACAAACATACATGAGACTGGATCAATCGTCATATAACCAGTACGTAGTCACACTAAATATATTTGTTGAATTGAGAAGTTTTACAACAGTGTACGAAAGAAAGTATGACCAATTTGAAGAAGCAATGAATGTTTATCACTTCCGGGAAAATTTCTGTAAGGAAAGCAATTGCTATCTTGATAGGGTTGATGCACTGTTCATAGTAGTCATTAACTACACAGTGGGATACATGTACATTTGCAGAAGAAGACTTCCTCCATCAAGTGATGCGTGTATAGTAAAACTATTGCAGACTGTTAATATTTGAGTGGAGAGTACCAACTTCAATACATCCTTTTATAGACATAGCGA
Organism: Rotaria sp. Silwood1; assembly: GCA_905250075.1. Taxonomy (NCBI): domain Eukaryota; kingdom Metazoa; phylum Rotifera; class Eurotatoria; order Philodinida; family Philodinidae; genus Rotaria; species Rotaria sp. Silwood1. The sequence goes on along the minus strand of CAJNOP010001925.1, from coordinate 18,201 downwards.
GTGTAGTGCTGCCAACTGGCATATGAACATAACGCAATTGAGGTTGATAATATAGATATATATACATCAGATAATGGAGAAATTTTTCCTCTACAGTTCTACATATACCCTGTTCCAAAGTCAAAGTCTCATAGTCACCTTGAACTATATGAATTTATAGCTCTAATACGTGATCTGGTAATTGAGTTTAGGATAAATTTGAGAGTGATAAATACACAACGTTTAGATGAAGTCTACGCTAAAAGCTGGGCTCATCCATTTTTCACTTCAATAGAGCTTAGCACACTATCCAAGCAATAGTCATTCTTTAGATACGAAACAATATATTATAGAGGACCCTAGTATTGTAAATATTTTCGATAATTTGTCGCGATCAGAAATCTATTCAAATGTAAGTTTTCCTGTTGAGATTGACCTCAACGTGGAAACCAAATTTAGTGATTGTAGATAAAATCTATTCGTTTATTTATTTGTTTTAGGTAGACTGATTTCAATAACACAATGTGTGGTGAATATTTTTAACGACACTTACGTATTTTCTTTGATTTAGATTATTTTCTCTATCAACATAAGCAGTAATTGATTTCTTAGAAAATTTATTTTTTATCATTTAGATCAATCTCAATATGAAAATCGATATTTACTATTTATATATAACAATTGTTTATTTTTGATTATTCAAATTAATCTCAATAATACAACGAACAGTAAGCACTTCTTGAGAAAACTTATGTATCTTTTTTATTTTGATCACTATCTATAGCAACATAAATGGTAAGTAATTGTTTAGAGAAAAAATTGTTTTCTTTTTTCATTTAGATCTACCTTAAGACCAAAATGAACACTAAGTATAAATAGAAAAATATTGCGAATATAAAAATATTGCTTAGATCTATTTGGACGACATAATGAATAGTAACGCATTTATTTAAAAAGAAAGAAATATTTTTTTTTATTTAGGCCACTTTCAAGATCAAAATGAAGAGGGAACATACTTGGATAAAAAATTACTTTTAATTACTTACGTCATACGGGAAGAAAAAAAATACTGTGGTATTTCCAGTCAGTCTCACCTATTCTAATAGCTGCGAATGAGTTGTTAATTCGTTATGTTTTTATCTAAGAGTTACTCGGACTATAGATCAGATAGAATGTTTTAGTTTTTTACATATAAAGATTCGCTTTACAAAGGAATTTTAAATTTGAAAGAGACAAATTTTGTTTACAAGGAGTTCAGACGTTTGAGAAAATTGTGAGTATTCAAATTGAGCATAATATGATAGGGTTCTTCGTCGTTAGGTCATTTCATAGATGCAATCTAAGAACGATTCAACTGCGAACCATTAGATCATTAGTATACTCGTACTTTCTGTTCTTCTTCTTTCTTTAGTGGTATCGAGTTTTTTATACAACACGCAAGCCTTAATTCAGTACTTTGTTGTACTTTACTTTTGTAAGGGTACGACCAAGCTCCTTTTTTTAGACTCGACCATGAATTTCTGAGGAAGATAGTTACCTAAAAAAGGGTCTATACACTTTTTTAAATGCATTTTCAGTGATGCAGCAGTTTAAATCTTTCATTGCTACGTTCTATGTCGTTTCATGTCAGTAATATTTAAGATAATTGAAGATGTGTTTTTAAGCTAGTTGGAAAAGATAACATAAAAAATTTAAATTACTGTATCACTAAAAATGCATTTGATAAAAATGTATAGGACTCTTTGTAGGATTGTCTTCTTTAGAAATTTATGGTGGAGACTAAAAGTAGAGCTGGATAGTACTCTTTCAAAAGTAAAATATAACTATGTACTGAATTGAGGTTGGGATGTTGTAAAAAACTCCATACCGCTCTAGCAAGAAGAGAAACACAGATAACTGTTATTCACAAAATACAACTAATAAACGCATAAAATAAAATTTTCGAAAATAGTTCAAAAAAGTGGCATACAATTTGACGCTTAATTTTATGTTTTTTAATGCGTTTAAACGCTCAAAAGTTTTTCACTATTTTTGAGAAAAAAAAGCAGCCGTTTTTTGCCATCAAAAATTTCGATGCAAAAAATCTGTACAAAGGGGACAAGTTATATAGAAAATTAGACATACTTTTTTTGATACTAAATTAGTACAAAAAATGACATGCTTGTCTGCCCGGGCTGTTTTCAACCATCCTCAGTAAAATGACAAAAATCGCATTTCCTTCTATCTGAGATCTTTCACACATATACAAAAACAAAAACTAGTGAGAACGCTTAGAGATTTAGGCCATATTCATAATTACAGTTTAGATAGTGAGATAGATTCACATATATCTCCATCTATATCTATTTATGATCGTTTGGATATCGAAAGCAAAATATGTGACTGAGATTGATTATCTACATTGAAAGCAAACCGTTACATATTCAACTATTACACTTTACACAATATCTATAGATCTCTGAAGAGTTTATAAGCAGAGAGCATTGCAGCAATAAGGGTATCCGGCATACATTTAAAGGCTTATTATTCTTTGTATAAAGGTAGATCACAGGATAGGTTCTGATAAAGGGTTTATTATGCATCGCATAAGAGTAGATTACTTAGCAATTTCAGATAAAAGGCTTAGTATTATACGCATACGGTTATATTATTGTACATTTTCATCATAACAATTCATTATTCTCTATCTAACGACTGAGTGACCTACACTTTGTTCGAAAGAGTTCATTATTCAACAATTCTTTATGTCACGTCATTAACCGTTACTGGAACTTGTGAATCTAATATATCGTTTGTATATGCCTTGGCACAAAACCTTTTGAGCGTTGTTGATTGTCGTAAACCTTCGAGAGTATTTTATATTCTACGATTTTTTTTATAGTGTAGCTACGCCTTATTGATTGTAATTGTGTTAACTATTTTCTGAATTGGAAAATTTCCGAATATGTCTAAACACGCTAAAACAAACTTATAAAAGATACGTTGAGATAGAAGAATGAGATTAGACGATTATCTAGAAGGTTGTGAGTCGATCATTCAGGCCTCTGCAAAGTCTCCAAAATAACTTCATGCTTGAGTTTCAAAATTTTCGATCCAAGTGTTTGACTTTAGCGAACCACTTCAACTGACTTTATACAGTGTCTTCTAAATCATCATTCTGTACTTTTCTTGATTGAAAAAATTCCAGAAGCAGCTAAGATTCAAAAAACTCTTCGAAAATTTTCAATGAGTGGCGCCATCGATCTGTATGTCTGTTTACATCGCTAATTCTGTCATTTCACAGCTTCACAGAACTGAGAGTCAATAACACCGGTCTCACAACATTTTACTTCTATCACAGTAATATTGAGACCTAAAAAAGTACTGTTATATAACTTTGAGATCATTAGTAGTACCTTAATCAAAGCGTTCAATATCATAGAATGCAAAGGATGAGGATGGATAAGGTCGTTTTGCGGCCCTATTCAGATTTGATTCATTTGTGTCTAGCTCGAATTTAGAATATCATTATAACAGCTTACCAAGCTCCTTTGTTTCGCTAGTAGCCTAGACCACTTGATTAGACCCAAAATTAATTGTTGAGCCTCTCGTGCACTAAGAAAGCCTTAGATTTCGACAAAAACCATTCGATATAGCGCAAAGTTTTGAGCTCTACACAAATCTGAACATTCTATAGACGAGAAAAACTGTATCAGAGAGAAAACATGTGATTTGAAAGCAAAAAATGGTCTATATTTATTAGATCAGCCCGTTTTTGCTGCATTCGACCATAAAGCAAGTTGAGGCGCAGAGTACAACTTGGCTATCAGAGGCAAATTTTTGATCTCTATTTGATGGTACTATTTCAAACAACAATATGGCGGTGAAACAGGGTCGATTCTACTATTGTTCACGTGACACAGCAATAATGAGGCGAAAAGTTGTTTTTTTTGAGCCGCATTCGAGTCCAATTCAGCGGGAGAGCTTGTTGTAAAACTCAACGAAAATTTGTAGAATGTTTATGGATGATTCAGGATAATGCGAACTTTTCGGAATTGAAGGGAAGTTCATCTCTGTTAGGTTACTATGTATCCTACAATTTTGTATGTGAAGGAAATAAAAGTACGAACGAAAACTAGCCTCATGTTAGTTCTGACCAAGTTTCACTCTGCGCCTAAACTCGCTCCATGATCGAATAGAGCGAAAACGAGCTGATCTAAGAAATATAGGCCATTTTTCGCTCCCGAATCACATATTTTCTCTCTGCTGTAGTTCTTCTCGTCTGTAAAATATTCACATTCGTGTAGAACTCAAACTGTGCACTATACAGAATACTTTTTGCTGGAATCTAAGGCTTCCTTAGTGCATGAGAGACTCAATAACTGATTGTGGGACTAATCAAGTGGTATAGGCTATTAGAAAAACACAAGAGCTTGATGAGCTGTTACAGTGATATTTTCGCTTAGTACTTTTGACTCAACAAGTGCATGATTTTACTAAAACGATTTTGAAGAAAAAAAAAATTTCCATGATACCTGGAGGGATCACATATACGAAAAATCTCGGAGTGGTTGTTCGGGAAATTATCTTACAAAACATGATTGTGAGTATTTATTGTTAGTAGAAAAAAATAATATCTATGTGTTGGTTTGTTTTCGCGTTCTCTTTCCACATACGTGTGTATTTCTTTCTTTTTTCTTCAATCATTGGAAATTGTTGGTTCTTTCGTTTCCTTTCATCTAACAACTCCATATTCGTTTCTGTTTTCTCAAGGTCAAGCAAACACTAATATCAACCTTGGTGTTTTTTCTTCTTATTACATACTAATATGTCTATTGCGTATTTTGTAATACGCTATACTCTATCGATATATATGTATTGTTATTAGTCTTGTTATACGTTAGTCCTTAATGGTTAGTGTTGTCATTTGTTCTTCTCATTCTTTGATATAATGAAATTCAAACTCACATTAAATAAAACAAAACTTACGATGATTTGGGACCATCCCTGATTCGAACCAGACACAAATGATCGGAATCTGAATAGACCCGAAAAACGGGCTTGTCTGCTCTCATCCTTTCATGAAGTTTAAATCTGGAAGTTTGAATTTTTCATCTTCTACTGGCAGATAAAAACGAAAAATTAGTATAGAACAGACTCGTATTTATGATCGGTATTGAATTAAAACACGATCGCTGTGGTATCCTATGTATAATCCTAAAATCAATTTTAATGTTTCAATTGTTTTTAGAAAAGATTATTCAAAGACCTTGTCGTACATTTACAGAGGCATTTGTATGCGAACATATTAGCAAACAGGAGTTGTTTATAAGTCATGATAAAGAAAGATAGTACATTGGATTTTGATATCTAATGAATAAATAGATAGCAATAAGAAAAAGACATTTGACGTGAGAAGAATTAGAACTGGAACATATATTTTCCCTATCGTATTGACATACAAAATGTATCATAAAAACATAATATTATAGCAATATCCTTTTGCACTGGAGATAATGTTACTTATGTGCTCTTATTCTGATGAGAATGACATACAAATATAAAATAGTTTCGAACAATAATTCGTTTATTTTCTAGTTTAAGTTTCTCGTAAAATATACTATGCCTAAGAACCAGGTTTTCAGCGAGCATGTTACTGGAAAGAATCAACCACGTAAATGGTGGCATCGTCGTCGAATTACAATCACTAGTATCTTTGTCATCATTTTAATAATTTTTGGAATTACACTTGCTCTATTGTTAAAATTTGTGATTCTTCCACAGAATAACTTACAAAGCACTACTATTGCTACCATAACACGATTATCAACACCATCATTAATAACAACACTAACATCAACCTTACTAATAACATCGACAACACCATTGCCATTAACATTATTTATATCATCGACCACAACATCATTGAGAGCTTCACACTCCTCAACCTCAATATCAGCATCGATGACAACATCTATAACGACGCCTACAAAAACATCTACAACAATATCAACAACAAAATCTACAACAAAATCTACAGAAGCATCTACAATAACATCTACAACAACTTCTACAGAAACATCAACAACAACATCTACAGCGACGTCTACAGAAACATCTACAACAACATCAACAACAACATCTACAACAAAATCTACAGAAACATCTACAATAACATCTACAACAACATCTACAACGACGTCTACCGAAACATCTGCAATGACATCTACAACAACTTCTACAGAAACATATACAACAACAACAGCAGCATTGACAACAACAACGATAAAATCAACAACATCAATGGCAATATTAACAACAGAAACAACAGCATCAACGACAACAACGTTGACATCAGCATCATCTTTATCAACAGCATCTACGACCACTGCTCAGCAGCCAGGTAAGCTGTAAAGTAATGTTCAGTAGTTTTCATAAGTGCTTCTTCTAAACTACATAAATGTAGTTGTTTTGAATCCAACAGTACTCTCAGGTTAGCTAAAGATTACCATTAAAACAATCAGTGATCCTGTCATGAATAATTTAACTTTTATTATAGAAATAAAAGAGTAATAGTAATCTGTGTGTTACCTATTTTCGTTATTATCGCAATTGGCCTCACTTTGTTGACATCTATAGCACAAACTCCATGTTTTCTCTTTGTTTGATGTTGAGGATTTAAAAAGTAGATTTCATGTGAATGTATTGAATTCTAAAGAGTCACACGAATTACTTTATTACAGACACAACTGTCTAAAAATGTGCTGCAAAAAATCTAATTTAGTGATGTAATTATGCAGTAAGCAGAACCATGAGATCAGAACAGAATATATGTTGATCAAAAACTACTATTTCCTTTCTCTAAATAAAATGGAATGTTAATTGAAGAAAAAAAACATGATTTCAATATAACAAAGTTTTATCATAAAATAAAAAACATCATCATATTCGCTCTGTTAAAGCACATCTATTTCATCTTCTACTTTTCTGTCAATTAGAAACTAAAAAATAACTACTAAAATCATTCTTTGCTGTTAATTATGTCGGTCCCTTGATACCTTGTTCCTAAATATGGCAAAATCATATAAAAGACAGAGCAATCAGAAATATACTTGTTGGCGCTATCACTTTTGTAATCGTGCACTATCATTTTCATATAATCTACAAATTCGATACAAGAACTGCATATTTGTATGATGTGATCAAAAATAGGTTTTGTTTGGTTGTTGTTTCAATCGAAGTAAATATGGTCCGTAATTACAGTTTCGTTTCCGTACTTAGTTTTCTAATTAGAACTTTGTGAGATCACAAGGCTGGAGAGGACATATTTTAGGTCTATACCTGGATTTGACAAGATAAGGTCAGTGCCTTAACAACAATAGGATACAGTGTGAGAAAAAACAATGACAAAGTTGTTCGTTTTTGACTGCCGAAACTGGCAGAAAACAAGCCAGAAATGGAGATAGGGTTCGGCTTGAGATTTAGGCATTTCTCGCAGTGTCTCTTTCATCAGGACATTTCCATTGCCTCCATTATAATTAATAGAAATACAAACTTACTTTTTCTGAGATTAACACATGCGGTTCTACAGCAAAAATACAAGAGCTACTGTGATAATATGTCATGAGCGGTTTTTTTTACAACAGATTTAAGATTTTTGGACATTTTCATGAAAAAGAAACGAAATGGTTTTTTTCGAAGTGTTAAAACATTCGTCCGTGATTAAAGGACATTTAAGGTTAAACAATACTCATTCTACTCAGAATGAATAAATTCAAATGTTTTTATCTAGGATGGTCTAATACTGGTAGCATGAATTATGCGCGAGTGTCACACAGAGCAACGCTATTAGCAAATGGAAAAGTGTTGATTACTGGTGGATATAATAACGGTTTTCTAACTAGTGCTGAGTTATATGATCCATCAACAGAAATTTGGACATTAACTGCTGCCATGAATGATGCACGACAGGGTCACACATCATCCATACTAACCAATGGAAAAGTGTTAGTTACTGGTGGCTTTTATCTGAATAGTGCTGAATTATATGACCCATCAAAAGAAAATTGGACAATTACTGCTACCATGAATTATGCGCGGCAGTGGCATACAGCATCCGTATTATCGAATGAAAAAGTGTTAGTTACTGGTGGAAGAAATGGTAATGTTTATCTCAATAGTGCTGAATTGTATGATCCATCAGCAGAAACGTGGACATTAACATCAACGATGAATCATGCACGCCAAGGCCACACATCAGTGGTGACAAATGGAAAAGTATTAGTTGCTGGTGGATATGATGGAAATACTTATTTAAATAGTGCTGAATTGTATGATCCATCAACAAACACTTGGACATTAACTTCAACCATGAATTATGCAAGACAGAGCCACACATTATCTGTATTTAAAGATGGAAAAGTGTTAGTTACTGGCGGAGAGAATGGCGGTTATCTGAATAGTGCTGAATTGTATGATCCATCGCTGGGAACGTGGACATTAGCTACTGCCATGAATCATGCACGATATGACCATGTAGCATCCTTATTATCAAATGAAAAAGTATTAGTTATTGGTGGGTGGAATGGTGTTGCTCTTAATAGTGCTGAGTTGTATGATCTATCAACAGGAACTTGGATAACTACTTATAGCATGAATTACGGACGACAGGGTCCCACATTATCCGTTCTAACAAATGGAAAAGTATTGGTTACTGGTGGATGGAGTGGCAGTACTAATCTAAATAGTGCTGAATTGTATGAACCAACAACAGACACTTGGACAACTACTGACGGCATTAACAATGCCAGAGTGTGGTACAGATCATTCTTATTAACAAGTGAACAAACATTGGTTCCTGTCGGAAAGAATGGTAATAAGACTTTGAAAAACACAGACCTATATTAATCATTTCGAGCAAATAAACGTTATAAACGGCTTTTAACTTTGATGTGATAGGCCGTCCACTTGATAATTTTCGTAAAACACAACTGTTCTATTTTATTAATAATGAATATTTTCTTAATAAACACCTTTTATTCGATTTAGAGTGTGAAGGTGGAGGTAGAGGTAGAGGTGGATGTTAACGTTTGACTTCTCTACACCCACACTCTAATTAAGAAACCATCAATCCAGCTGTTTGTCTTACAATCTAAGAAATTCATCAAAATTAACATGATTGTCAGGCTCACCGAAGATAGAGGAAGCAGACACAGATGAAGATCCGGAAGCACAGACCGAGGTTGAGTTCCAAAACGGAGCTTGAAATCGAAGAGGAAATTGGTACGGTGACAATAGAAACAGAATAACTTGCTCTGGAAATTGTTGTCGCTTCATTGTCTAAATTTTCGACAAGCCATCGTAAAACGAGAGCAGTCAGTGGAAATATAAATCGATCTCCTGGTCGTGCCCCATTTGTGTTGACATCGTATCCATAAATTTGATTGTCTTTCTTCCGTACTCATTTGAGAGTAACAACTGCCATCATTTGTTCGGCTGCTTCTCGTTCAAACCATTTTTCACCATTTTTGAGAAGAATTTGTGATGCATATTCATTATTCAAACAAACCGGATATATTACCGATGCATCAGTAAAGATGAAACGATTAGGTATCCATGAAGATAAGAAATTTTAGTTAACAGCTGGGAGTAAAGTAGCAAGAAATATCTTAGCGACTTCATGCAAATCTGCAGGATGTATGTGAGACGCCGATAGGATGGCAGATTATATTCACCTTGTTTGCTCAAATGAAAAAGGAGCTGTAGTCTATCCAGATTGTAGACGAGCAAAAACACTTTGGCACATCTACTGGGATTGTGCGGGTGAATACCTCCCCAAGTTTGAATATCACCGTTTGGACTGTAGTAAAATCCCCATTTACCATGAACACAAGCATTGAGCTCATGTAGTCTGTAAGCAGCACACTTTTTACGTGTATGGTTAGGGTTGTAGCATGGTCGCTGACAAGGGACATTACATTCTGGAAACCAACTACAGTTCCATTTTTCATCAAAGGGTGTGGGTGTGGGTGTAGTTGTGGATCTTCCTTTCACCTACACCCACACCCACACACCCACACACCCACACCCACATCACCCACACCCCACACCCCGAAACTGGTTATGGCTTTCTTTTTATAATACTCACCCCTGTAATCTCCTCTTATTCATCGATGAATGAGAGTGTGAAGCATTGATCTCATACATAGATCACAGGCGAAAGTAGTCTTCGGACTTTCATTAGTTATGTTACTATAGTGAGTGATACGTATTAGAGTTACAATGTATGAGAGTCCTACCTACGAGATTCTCGCTGATCTCAGCCATCTGACGAGTTCTTTAGCCGAGACGAAACGTTACCATCATTGTAGCTAGATGTATATTCAGTAGAATAAACTTACCTTTCTTTATTTTGTATATATCCCATTTCAGAAAAAGATTATAAAATCTGAAGTCTTTGTAAAAAAAAGTGCACAATTTAATACTTTATCAGAATTGCAAGACAAAATCGCTTCAGCTTTTTTTCAAAATTGCTGTAGATGACTAATAATGAACATACATGTGATGTTGCTATTTCCCACGAGAAAAAATGAGACAAAAATTCTAAAAAGTTGTGAGTTCAAATATTAGCAAGTAAGGTTCATTCATTGCTGGATACAACATTCGGAACAAACTGACTCGATTAGAGAAAAAAGATCAATAGAAAAAAGATATTCGACGGAACACAACGATTAACCAATTTAGTGCAAAAATGGCTTTCATTCAAGATGAAAAGAAAGAGTTGAAGAACAATCAATAAGGATTTTGGATCAATCATTGACAGAGTTCTCAATCCGTTAATTTCTTGCATCGACTAGACCAATGTATTCATATAATGTTATTTCCGCCTGTTACTGAACATTAGTTGCAACTAAACTTGTGATTTTGAATTTTTTTTTCTCATGGGAAACAGCAATATTACACACATGTTTTCTTTGAGTCGTCTCAAAAAATCTTGGAAAAAGAGCTGAAGCGTTTTGGTCTTGCAATTCTGGCAGAACATTAAATTGTGCATCTTTTTACAAAGACTTAAAATTTTATAATCTTTTTTGGAATAGAATATAACAAAATAAAGGATGTTGCAAACATTTTATTTCACCCGGTATACGTTCATCGTTCAGACTGTTAACGGTAAAAGTGTAGAGTGTATTTGCGTGTGACCCTTGTATGTCTCAAACGATCGGAGCAGAAGTCAATATAAGTCCACGATATCACAGACTGTCGCTCACTTTCCGAGCGAGGATGACGCTATTGATGACATCGTTTCGCGGATGCAACACAGCCTCGACCTCGAGCTCCGGAATACATTGTAGGCTCGATTCTGATACTGCTGGATAGAGAAGCGTTCTTGCTCCGTCGACGCTCCTCATGAGGAACCGCGTACCGTTGTCGGCATTGCGTACTGCATTGGCGATGCTCTCCCACTTCTCGGCGAGATTGGAACCAAGAAGCGCCGCCACTATAATCAAGTCGATCCTGACGAATGCATCTCTTGGCAAATCTGCTGCATTGCTCTGCAGGAAATGGAAACGATGATGTATCTTCTCGTCAACGACGCTGTGAATCAAGCGGCGTGAGCAATCTATTGCTTTCGCATGAATATCAACGTTGACAACGTACGAATCATTCTTGGACATGGGCATTTGCTGAACCCAGATTAGCGAGGTCAAAGGCAGTGGACCCGAACCAAGGAAGAGAATACGACGAGGATCGGCACCAAAAGCACAGGCGAGATGATATTCCATCTGTGTGAGTCTAGAGTAATTCCCATAATATGGAAATCGAAGCAAATGGTCTTCGGCTTGCTTCCGCGGTTTACCAACGACTTCTTGCGCCCATTGGAGCTCCAGTTCAAACTCACCGACTCTGCAAAGGTCAATCAGGCGAGGTTGAATAGATTGGATGTCCCGATCATGGTGAAGGAAGTCGGCAAGATACGACGCGTCCATTCGTTGGCTTTTCACAAGCTCTACTAAGCTCCCAAACAGTCTGTTAACAGGCTCAGATGGCTTGAGGCTCTTCAATTCCGACAAAGCGATGAAGAGGCGAAGCAATTCCCCCTTCAACTTGTTGGCTTCCTCATTACCTTTCACAGTATCGTTACTGCTTGATCCAGTAGTTGTATTTGTGAGAATTACGTCCTCGGTTCTCGAGATTCGGCGATTTCGAGTGAGCAGCTTACTTAATATGCCATTGAGACAAGCAGCAGTTTTGTCCTTCAAAAATGACGGAATCGGTGGCATGGCAATGTTGTCTGAGGATGAGAGGCTGTAAAAAGTGGTCGGGTCGGTGTCGCTGTTAGTTCTGAAAAGTTGCTGATCTTGCCTCTGTTTGGAGAGAGCTTACCTTTTTGTATTTATACAATTGATACACGTTGCTTTTTTTCTAGATTTTTCTCCGACGTTAAATACGAATAATTTGTTTTTTCGCTTATACTCTATAACAAAATATGCCTAGTAGTAATTGAAGGTGCGCTTATCAAAAATAAATTAAAGGTAAAAAACCAACAGCATCACTGATCGTATGATAATTTTCTCTCACTTTCATTTACGTGTCATATGAAGCGTGACTTCAGTTTCATTGCATTAGATACTTTGTCTTATACGTTGTATCATTTTGTTTCATTCTCTCTAACAAGAACGAACGCGACAGCAAGGACAGCGTTAGTATGATGTCTTTTTCTCATTATGCATAGGATTGACATGTTGATAATGCGAACGAAACAAGAAAAAATATAATTTCAATTTTAATTGAGGCAATAGTTTAACAACGATTTCTACTTGCCAAAAGTACTGTTATTGAAGTTTGAAAATTATGAAAGATCAAAATGGTTAGAACCAATTTAAAATGAATGGAACAGTTAAATGTAGGCTTTACATATTGGTATAGCAGTTAATAAGCAGAAGTTTTATATCAGTTATCATCCAAATTTCATCCAATAACACCCAAAACTTTAGTTTTGCCATGCATAGAATGAATGCATCATCACTCACAATTTTTCTAGAGTGATTTTCTATATGTATTCATTCGAAATATGTATTTAATAAAAAATAATTTTGTTTTCTTGTGTTATATTAACTGCTATGCTTTCATTATTTTCTAAGATTCACATAGAAATCATAGTCAAATTTTGTTTATTCATATTTAAAACTCACACAATTTAAACGTATATATGTCACAATGACAATGAGAAAAACTCCTGTTGTATACAAACATGCATTTATTGATAGCTATGCTTTCGTTATATGTATATGAAAGAGAACTATATATGGTTGCATATAATTGGCAAATAATGAAAATAATTGCTCATAGTTTTTCCGCTAAAACTGGTGATATTGAAGACACGAATGTTTCTTTCTTAATTCAAAAGTAAAGAAACATCAGCATTGCATTACATGCTTCATGTTTTTATTCAAATACAGAAGAGCGATCTCATCAATTCTCAATTTGATCATTATATTTTTTTATTTTACATAAATTTGTATTACAAATACATAACACAAACATTTGTTAAAAACATTAGTATAAAATTTTAATGATAAGTAAAGAATTTTCTCTGCCAAATAAAACAAAAAAAGAATAATTGTTAACTCATGAAAAACTGTTATGCGAATAGTAAAAATTTGCGTTTTCGGTGATTGAGAAATGGCCTGGTTATATATTTTTCTTTTACTAACATTCATCAGTAAGCTCATATTAGAATTGATAAAAAAATTACCAATAGTGAACAAATAGTAATATTGCATTGCTTTTTTTTTCTACACAGAATATTGAGAAAATGCATCAAAAGCTTTAAATGTAAAAAAAGATACAGATAATCATTACAGTCGTAATACTGCGGCATGCTTCTTATTCATATATTTCAAGTTCTTTGATTGAAGAAAAAAATGAGAGAAACGGCCTTCGTTATTTTTTCTTTGTTCGATCGTTACACCATTGAATAACTATATCAGAAAATTTTAAAGATATACAGTATAATTTACTTTTACATGTATAACTGAAATTTTCGACTTTTATAGTACGGTCATCATTAGGAAAGAAGACATCATTTATAATGAGTTTACTTTTATTCATGTCAAACGATAACTGATGAAAAGAAATTAAAACAACAAAAACTGTGTTACCATGCACAGTAAGTAAATAAATTCATATAAGTATAACCATGAGAACGAATAACTGATCATTTTAAACCTACTCCAGATTTTATGAATATCTTCAATTTGATAATATCTTAAGATATCAAATATTTAATTCTGCAAGAACATAATTATTAAGAAAATAACTAAACTTGAATAAAACAGTGGTATATCAAACCATTTAAAAGAAATTCAGTTTTATTTAATTTTTGTTGTTATAATTCTTGATCACGTCAAGACAGTGCGAATGAGACAAAGAACTCATGATGGTTGTTCATTGAATAATATAGAAAAGCATAGTAAGTCTTACTTTGTATTTGTTGCTTTCGAGAAATTTTTTCCACGTTTGTGCTCGAAAAAACGTAGACAATTGAAATGATAAATAGAATTAGAATGCTGAAATTACATAATATATATGACAACATGGTTGATTCGCACGAAGCACTCCGTCGTGGCAGAGCACGATTTGTCATTGAAAAGGTGCTTTTGGTCAATATTTTGTTAAACCCAAGTAATGATGTGAAGTTCATTGTTCCCAACAGTTCTTAACCCTCGGATGGCGTTTACGTTTTATCACACGAAAGACGTTTGTGGGTCCAGCCGGACCCACATGTAAATGAGTAAGAGAAATCTGATTTTTCTGTGTAACTTTCGGTAGACATTGATGGATTGAAGATATTCATCATGAGCTTTTCAGATACAGGTACAGTGCCACAGATCTTGACGTGAAAACATCTGCAGTTTACAAGACACTTTTAAGAAGGGATTACAATAACATTACCAATTTAAAATATTATTTAAAGAAAGTTCAGGTCTGATTACACCGCAATCTAGTAAATGCTCTCGCGTATGTCAATATATATATAATCACTCATAGTAAAAACGATAAGAATTTCTTGCTTGTTTATTTTTATTTTTAACAGCGAATAAAATATGGTACAATATGATGAAATCAATATGACTAATAAACTCCTTTTGCTGTTCTTGCTTAGATTTATCTTATACGTTTATTTCTAAAGTTTTAGCCGATTGAAGAATTTGTTTGAGGGGTTTGGGTGTGGAGTGAGGTGTGGGTGATGATTTGATCTAAACCGACATTCTCACCCACAGCCACCCACACCCACGCCCTATGGTTCATTTAATATCTATAAAATATACATTACTATGATTATTATAATTATTGTCATTATTATTTTATAATTGTCTATTTTAATTATCATATGTTCTTTTTTGTAGATTGAAAATAGTCGTTTGAAGGGCGTGGATGTGACGATGGTTCTTGTTTCTTATCGACACCCAAAACCACACCCATCCACCCTTCATCACCGAGAAGGTTCTGCCCGTTGTAACGAAGTAGAATACGATGAATAGTGATAGAGGGTTTTGCATTAGGTAGCAGGTTGCTTTATCTGTTATTTTTGAAAAGGACGAATAAATTCTGCTGGAACATGCCATATTCCATGAAATATTTGATTTTTATTTCCACTCTTTTATATGATATATACGAAGCTTTTTTAAAATTTTTTCATCGATTGCAAATATTTTGTTTATATTCATGAAATGAATGCATTGATTCTTTTTTTTAAATCACAATAAAAGTATCAGAAATAATGCAATCAAAAATTGTACTTTACATTACTGTGATAAATAAGAATACATATGTTAATGAAGGGAAGAGCTCTTAAAACAAGTTTCATAGCTGCTGCGTCATCTAATATTTTCTTTCAGGATAAAAATATGATGAAATTTTTCCGATAAATTACTCAAACTTTACTGCAGCAAATATATAGATCAGTACTGATGATTTCCCACATAAAATTGACTTGTTTCAAATCCCCTTTAAACAAATTTCGAATCATTTTTCATTAAAAAATTGAGCAACTTGAATACAGTATATATCAAAGTTGATTTCGAAAAAAACATCAAAAAATATCTTAAACCAACTAGATTCCTCGTGAGCAGGGTGTGAGTGTAGCTGTGGATCTAACTCATCTCTTAGTTCATACCCACACACACATCCACATCCAAATTCAAATCATAGAATGTCTGGCTTAATAAAATGCTAATTCTATCTATGATTTAGATTTATTTCGATTGATTTTCATTGAGTTTTTAATAGATGTCAATATTCATTATGATTATTTTTTTATATTCCTTAATTTTGAATCATTTCCGATAATTTCTATTCAGTGATGATGACTAGATATTTATTTCTATATGCTTATAGAAATAAAAATAAATAAGATAAATCAGTAGAAATGAAACAAATCAAAATATTTTTTTATTATTATTTTTTATCATTAATAAATAAATAAAAATAAAAAAATATTTTCTTATTATTAATCAATTCTATATCACATTTAATTTATTAATAAATATTTTCTATTCAATTCATATTATCAATTGATAATTATTCAATGAAAATCTAAATAAATAAATTCAATAAGAATTTTTCTTTAACATATTTATTAATTATTCATATTCAACATATATATATATATATCGTTCTCGTTCAATTTTTATTTATTTTATTTCTTTAAATCATATTAAATATTGGAGATTTATTACTAATCATATTTTATGATGATATTGATATAAAATCTTAAAATATAATATTTACTTTTGCATTATTTCAATTAAAATAAATCATATTGCTATTTATTTATTCAGATATTGTTTTTGTTTTATTTATTGTAGTTGACTTTAAATAATCATTAAGATGATACTAGAATTGCTAATATTCTCAAATATATGTTTCCAAATGAATATTTCCTAGAGAAACAATTAAGAACAAATTCATTTCCATATTCGAATTGATACATACATTGAAAACTTACACTATTTCATATATTAGTATTATGTATTTATTAATCGATACGAGTTTGAATTGAGTTGAAAAGAAAAATAAATACCAAAATTTATATGTCTCTATTAATATTTATGACCAAATGTCAATAGTCATTGAGAGGACTTAGACCATCAATTTTATTCCATGGACGTATAAACAAACGTTCTTTGATCATCTTATATCCATTTGATTTTCGTCTTTCTCTTTATCTATTTTGGTCATCTTCCTATTAATTTCTTATGAATTATATTCTCATTGATGATGGTAATTAATAGAAAGAAATAGCCGATAAATGGATTATATTATTCATATTCAAATCGAACCATCCGTCGATGCTATCTTATATAATATCATTGAGTAAATAGTATGCATTTTATATGGCTAAACGCTGTTTTAAGTAACAAACAGTGATAGCCTATCTAAATAGAAAAACAAACAAAAAAATAAAACACAGCGTTAAATAATTAATGTTGTTTTTTGAAACTACGCCATGTTTCACTTGGTGTATATGTAACACCTTTTCCGAACAATTGTACTGTTTGCATTCCATTACTAAAAAACTTCTTTTGCCAATTTTCATCTGTGTTAATCATAAATCCTTCACATTGTTCATCGGAATTACAAAGTGTTATACCATCAACCATTGGTAAAATGCACTTAAAATCCTTATTTTCAAATCTATTTAGATGATTGTAACATGAATATGATGAAGTACTCTCGATAGCATTTGAATTACTAACAAACATATAATTAAAATTTTGTAATTTTTCGCATGTCTCTTGATTACTATTAATAAACAAAACATATATGCATAAGATCAATTACGAATATATATTAATGTTAAGTTTACTGACTTATTTCCACATGTTGATATTCCATATGTTACAGGAGTATCACGAATAACATTTTGTTTGTCATAAGTACTCCATTCTGATAAACAAGAAATTGGTTTTTGACCAGATTTAGCCAAATGAACGGCAACTTGTCCATTTTTATCGTATTTTTTATGAAACCATTCAGCTGTTGTCATTGTATATCCACCACAATTTGGATCAGAATCACAATGAGCAAGAGCATCAGGAAATAACATAATACACCATTCTGAACCACCCATATTTGACTTATGATTGGTACATTTGTATGTGGAACAATTATGGCATTGACCATCTGGAAGACGAAGATAATTAAAATATTTTCCATTTCTATTTATAAAAATATTCT
>CAJNOP010001924.1:6065-18796 GCA_905250075.1 Rotaria sp. Silwood1 | reverse complement strand
CCGCTCCAAGGGTTTATGATAAGGTATATGAAATCGATTCTGAACTTCATCAACTGCCTCAAGGGTTTATGATAAGGTATATGAAAGCGATTATTAACCTCATCCACTGCCTCAAGGGTTTATGATAAGGTATGTGAAAGATGTTCTTAGTCTCAAATATCGCTTTCAGGTTGAATGTTAGGATATATAGAGTGATTCAAGAGTACCACGAACTGTCTTCAGGGGTCGGAGAATGACTGAATAGATGCTTTTTTCACCTTGGTCGATGGGCGACAGATGTCTATGAAAACAGATATGCAGAATTAATTTGTAGTTTTCATAATTGTATGTATCTAACCCTTGCTATCTATAGCATTTCATAATAATTAACAAAAGGATGGTAGAGTCCCAGAGGCTGGAAGAAACCACATCCGTTATTTTCTCTACGTTTTGAGCTTTCTATTTGACGAAACTCTTACTCGATCATGTCTTAGAATCCAATATTGACTAACTAAGAAACGAGCGAAACTAGAAAACCTGAAGATAATTCGATCGAGAATCAAAATCTAGCATGATCAATAAAGATAAAAATCAAGATGATTAAAAGGAATCGTACGAATCTCTTTCTAGCAGTGACTAATCAATACAACCAGGATAGGTAAATCACCATAAACTGAGGAGTACGTAACTTGGAGGAATGATTTTAAGTGGTTGCTTCAGATGAATTCTCTGTGATGTCACACGAAAACGTTTACTCACTTTAATTGATGTTGATCGTTTACCATGTTCTCACATAAAATATTAAGCAAATAGCATTTGAAGTTCAGCACATTCTGTATTCACTTTGAAGATTTTGTTTGACGAAATCTAAACAAAAAAGCATGAGTTATTAATAGATGACGATTTCCTCTTCAAAAAACTCTGATTAAATTGAAAACTTACTATAAATCAGTACATTGTGACTACCAATTGACAACAATCACTGACGTAAATTATGAAACACATCTAAAAGTTCAAAGTAATTGCCACTCACCCATACGTGAAACCTTTCTATTGAATCCATGATCGTAATTCCATTAATCGATAAAAGAGATCGAACCTAAAGATCAAAAAGAAAAATTATTAAAAAGTGAGCAAGAATCGAAGTATTAATAACGTATTATAAAGCACTCAAGTTATCAAGTATCTCGTCTGAATATATAAATCGTATGCACGTTCATCGAAACTTAAATTTTACAAATGAAATGCTATTCTCAACTACATAATGCTACTGCTCCTTCGCTGGGAAACTTTAGTAGAAGCCCTCGCCTCACTGATACGACGGCTACTTATCATCAAAAAAGATACACAGAACCCAGCCAATCCATTGTTTCTTTCTCTCCTTCGCCCCGATCAACGCCTCACATATGAAAAATAACGTCAGCACCTTACGAAATAGTTTATAGCTTCTCTATAAAAAAAACCTCAACTAGAAAAAAATATACTCATCTTATTCTGTTTGAAAACAAGAAGTATCTTTCCGCAGTCATCGACTGTAAAGTACAACTAGTTACCCAAATTTTACACAGTTTTGTTCAGTAACCGATATGTATCAAGCGCGAAAAAAACTCCATCACCTTAAAGAAACAAATGCGTGTCTATAATTTTCTTATGAACCAAACATAATCTTGTAAAAGAACTGACGCTTCATCTTCAACCGATTAGAGAAAGCACTGATGTCTACCAATTAATTGTGAATGTAGATATTTTTGTGATGAGTTAGAAAGTTTACCTTGTTTGAATGGATAGATAAAATTAATATATAAAGGAATCTTTTCACATAGGAACACAACCTTCCACTTATTTTTGATATAAATCAAACGAGATAAAAAATAAAACATCATACTTAACTTTTAGTGGATCGGAGAAATCTTTGACGTAAAGCAATCCATTGAGAATGAGCACATATTCATACTAGTTTCCGTACGTTCGCTTCTTTATCTATATAAATAGAATAATTAAATGAAAATAAAACCTTTAATGTACAAAAAAACTTCACATAATTCTCTGGATATGTAAAAAACGAAAATAAAATGAATAATGATACGTAACTGTAAGTGAGCGTATGAAGCCATTGACATAGATCAATTAATTGCAAATGAGCTTCTGTTCATAACACTTTCTAACGGTCTGCTTGTTTATCTAGATAAATAAGATGATCATAAAAAAAAGAAGATCTTTTCAAATATAAAATAATCTTTGAAATGATTTTCTGGATATGTAAAATTCATACTTAACTTTCATTCGATTGTTAAAAACCTTGGCGCGAAGCGATTGATTCAAAATAAGAACTTGTTTTCACAAGTTCCGAGAACTATTCGTGTTTCTCTAGATAAATAAAATGATTAAATGAAGAAAAATCGTTCCCTGAAGAAAAAATTATATCAGATAATTTTCTTAAACTGTAAAAACACGCAATAAAATAAAATAGCATACCTAACTTTCAAATGGTTAAAGAAAGCATTGACGCGAAGGAGTTCGCTGAGAACGACTAGCTGTTCATTTTACTTTCTGAAGGCTTGCTTCTATATATAGAAGAATAAGATATTCAGATGAAGATGATTCACTTTATCTAGAAAAAAAAATCGTTTGGATAATATTTTCTGTTTGAAAGAAATCAAATCAAGTGAGAAATCATACTTAACTTCCATTTGTCTGTTGAAACCACTGATATGGAGCTATTGATTGAGAATGAGCAGTTGTTTGTATCAATAACAAAGATACACTTGTTTATCTAGATAAATCGGAAGATTAAATAAAGAAAAACTATTACATCTGAAAAAAGAATGTAGTTCAGAAAATTTTATCAATATGAAAGAAACGAAAACAAACGCTACGTTGCACTTAATTTGGAGAAAGTTGATGAAACCATCGACGTGGAGCCATTGATAGTGAATAAGCACGTGTTCGTAGAAGCTGTGAAACTTCCGCTTGTTTCTCTAGATAAACAAAATAATTAGATGAAGAAGAATCATCCTATGCAGAGAAAATTTCTTCGCAGACGTTTTCCCACATAAAAATAAAAATAAAAATAAAACACCAAATCTAACTTGCATACTCTAGAAGCAAACATTGAAGTGAAGTATTTCGTTGAGAACGACTAGCTGTTCATTCTAGTTTCCAAAGTTTGCTTCTATATCTATATGAAAAAAGCAATTGCATGTGAATGAATTTTCATATTTAGAAAGAAATATTTTGGCTAGTTTTCCCATTACCTAAAAAATGACATAAATTAAAAAAAGATTCTCACTTTTGACTGGATTGATGAAGCAACGGATGTGAAGCAATTGATTCATAATAAGTATGTGTACGTTTTAATCTTCAAAGTTTTGCTTGTTTACTTTTATAGAAAAATAACATAGTGAAAATAAACTTTTTCATAAACAGAAAAATGTTTTCCATAATTTACCCGATATGTAAAAGAAAACAAATGAAACATTATGCTTAAATTTCATAAGGTTGAAGAAAGCATTGGTGTGAACCATTTGGTTGAATATGAACATTTGTTTCTACCACTTTGCACAGGTACGCTTGTTTATCTAGAAGAAAAACATGATTATATGGAGATGAATCGTTTCATCTAAAAACAAATCGTTCTGATAGTTTTCTCGATATGAAACAAACAAAAACAAAAGAAACGTCATACTTAACTTCGAGAAAGTTGATGAAACCAGCGGCGTAGAGCAATTGATTGTCAATAAGCACGTTGTTGCAGAAATTGCGAGAGTTCCGCTTGTTTCTCTAGATAAATAAAATGATTAAATGAAGAAGAAACGTTCCATGTAGAAAAAACTTATATCAGATAATTTTTTCAATATGTTAAAATAAAATCGAATAAAACATCATACTTAACTATCGTCAGGTTGAAGGAAACATTGACGTGAAGCATTTCGTAGAGAACAACTAGCTATTCATTCTAGTTTCTGAAGACTTGCTTCTGTATATAGAAGAATAAGTTGAACAGATGAAGATGATTCGCGGTATCTAGAAAAAAAAATCGTTTGATTTATATTTTTGATATGAAAGAAATGAAGTCAAATGAATAATTATACTTAACTTCCATTTGGTTCTTGAATTGATTGATATGTAGCTATTTATTGAGAATGAGCACGCGTTCGTATCATTTCTGAAATATTTTATGTTTATATAGATAAAGAAAACGAAAATATGAAAATAATGTTTTTTTTTTCATATAGAATAGAATCGATAGGATAACTTATGTATCTGCTAGATAAGAAATCAATTGATAAAATATACTTCGTTTTTCAATGGGCTCGTGAAACTATATACATAGAGCAATTTATAGAAAATGAACACGAGTGTTTATTCCATGTTAAGTGTTCACTTATTTATATGAGTCAATAGAAGCATTCGGTGAACATGTATCTTTCTATATAGAAATGAATCTTTCAGAACGTTTTCTCGAGTCGCAAAAAGTTTTACAAAATGAAAAATCATATTTCGCATTTAGATTATATGAAGAGGTAGAGTGTCACTGAACAGATGCATATAGAAAAAAAATTATGGGAATCATGTAAAATGTTTTGGTCGATTAAGAAAAATAAAGAAAAGTTTTAGGACAAAATGATGCGCTCATAGAGAAAGAACGATATTAATAATTCTCATGACATTAACAAAGTGAAGACAAAATATTAATAATGGCGATCTAATTGAATATGATTGCGATTATGGTGCACGTGACGCGGCTGGTCGAGAAAGAGAACTTACTCATATCTCTTCCGGAAGTTGTTTCTTTCATCCAAACTAAAAGAGAGGTTTTTTTTGTAAAGTATATCTTCGTTTCGGCTAACGTATAAAGTATCGATACGAAAAGACTAAATGGAAATTGCATGTAATGCTATAGAAAACCACATTTGCTAAAATATGGAAGTAAACTCGAAGATATTTGCTCTTTTTTGATAAGATCATGAAAAATGCCCACTGCTCTCTTCTCGACTCTGAAAAATAGCACGTATTTCTTTCTGTATGGTAAGAAATGCTAGTTTCTATTATTGTGGATTATAATATCAATCAGATCTACATGGTGTTTTTCAAGAGCAACATGAAGTAGCAATGACCTAAAAATTCTCTCAATGAATTTCGTTTTAGAATTTTCACATAAGTTGTTCTGTTGCACTTTACAATGATTGAGTTGAAATAGTTTTGATTTTCAAATTAGATATTATGCTTTGAAATGACGTTATCATTATTTCCCGACAATTCAATATCAGAAACATATTTAAAAAAAGTGGCTGATAATCATGAAACAAACTTTCCATTAGTATTTAAAGCTCGTTCTTTGACGATTTGAATTATTTTCCTACTTATAGTTGCGATAAACAAACCATGCAACATTTTAACGGTTTGGAGTGATTCTCACTGCTGTTGCAAGAAAATGCCTATTTACACGTGTCCTCATGTATTGTTTGGATAACGTCTTTTAACAACTCCCAATTTCTATTGAAGAATAGGTAAAGCGTAAAATAAGAAAGGAGTCTGTAGGAATTGCCCTTTTGAAACATATTTGTTTGTGTCACTGACAAGCAATATTCGATTTTGAATCATTCAGTAGAAAAGACACTTATCGACTAGATAATACAAAAATATCTGTAAACTGATTCGAAATTCCTTAGTAAAGAAATAAAAACTAAAACGTGTTCCTAATCAATATTCTTATTAGAAACAAACATTGACTTACTAAGTCTGATGATCATAAATTTAGGATTCTAGTTGTATCTTGCAAGCATCGAAATAAAATACTTCACGTAAAAACAACAAGAAATGACACAATGCCTTCGATGTGTCTTAAATAAAAACAAATTAATCAAAAAAACTATAATTTTCACTCTTCCTGTATTTGGCTCAATAATGCTATCAGGTGAAAGAAACTATTTTGATGAAGACTTTAACTTCAACGGAAATATGGACAAATCCTGGATTTCACTCAGCACAGTGCCGATGAT
The DNA here is from genome assembly GCA_905250075.1 of Rotaria sp. Silwood1. Classification (NCBI taxonomy): domain Eukaryota; kingdom Metazoa; phylum Rotifera; class Eurotatoria; order Philodinida; family Philodinidae; genus Rotaria; species Rotaria sp. Silwood1. The sequence goes on along the minus strand of CAJNOP010001924.1, from coordinate 12,815 downwards.
TCATCGCACGCTTTCCTTTCAACTTAGTTTTTTATTAATATTCTTAAAATAATTTTGATCTGAAAACGAATCTTCGTTCTCAAAAATATCTGAAGTGAACATTAAAGAAATCGATTACTACGATGAAGTGATCTTCATTTCATCACAGTGTTTGAAAGTTTACTTCATGAGATTCATTCAAAAAATAAACAGATTTTTCGTCGAGAGAACAGAAATTAGTTTTCAGACACTTTAGCTTTAGTTATTAGTGTCGAATCTGAATCCGTATTGAATTTTTTTTCATACAATCATTATTCGATCTAAAGGGATAATGACTCATATTATTTTTACAATTCTTGTTGCAAATTATCAGAGAGTATGATACTAGCTATTGGAATCGCTCTTTAACAATTGAACTTGGTGTTGACTGATTCATGTCAAACGATTCGATTGTTTACTTCATATATTACAAAGAATTAATTAGCTATATTTTATGAATTTTCATCATCACATCGATTCGTGCCGTTACAAAAGTTGCAGACTTGCCGAACAACTAGATTTTGCAACAACTTTGAATTAAAATAATCTTGTCACTCTCATTACACAACTTCCATAAAAGAATCGAATACCATGTCCAAAAAACAAGGCTTTTTTCAACTAGAACTTGGCCTTGTGTAGTAGTTTATCTTAACGAGGATAGCTGCATATTTTCAATCAAACTATAGGATTGTTACCCTTCTATTGGCAATTTCTGAAATTCGAGGTTTGAACGTAGAATAATAAATGCATCAAAATTAAGGATAAAATAATCTATGCTTGATTGTAGAATACTAAACGCTTCTAGATTGATTGTAACACGATGTATTTTGTCATGCCAACATCTACTATTTTAGTTTTTCATATCCTCTCAGGCGCAGGTATCTATCGACTCATAAGCACAAAAATTGGGTCAGTGGATGAATCCAGCTTGTCACATCGAATAATACATTTACGGCGATACAGAATTTAAGATTTTTCTAGGCTCCAAAATAGTGAACCCTTGTGTTAAAAATGTGAATTGCACTGCTACAATGCGTGTAAAATACAAATTGCGATGAAAACATAAAATACGAAAACTAAAATATTGATCACATCATTTTCTCACTAGAATGCACTATTGATGCAATAAATATTTTTTGGGTCGTAATTCTTGAAGAATTAACGAAATCTCAATAAACGTTTTAAAAGTCGGTGTGTTCTTCTCAAGTACAGAGGGGACTTATTATACAATTGATTGCTATAGTGTACACCAATCTACCCTGCATCATATAATAATAAACCCTTTTACGATATCGTATAATAATCTACCCTCACAGGTATATTGATAAACGCTTCTACTGAAAACGGAGAATAATCTACCATTGATCGTAGAATAATGAACCGTTTTGATGATATCGCCTACTGGTCTGTCATCAACGGTATTATAGTAAACGCTTTTTCTGAAAATAGAGAATAATCTACCCTCATTGGTATTATGATAAACGCTTCTACTAAAAATGGAGAATAATCAACTATTGATCGTAGAATAATAAACCCGTTTGATGAAATCGTGTGCTGATTTACCCTCAAACGTATTATAAAGAACGCTTCCTATGAAAGCGGAGAATAATCAACTGTTGGTCGTAGAATAATCAACTCTTTTGATGACGTCATATACTGGTATACCCTCAGCGGTATTATAATAAACGCTTTTTCAGAAAGTGAAGAATAATCAACCGTTGGACGTAGAATAATGAACCATTTTTACGATATCGTACAATAATCTACCCTCAACAGTATTATAATAAACGCTTCTGTTGAAAATGTAGAATAATCAACCATTGATCGTAGAACAATGAACCCTTTTGATGACATCGCCTACTAGTCTGCCATCAACGGTATTATAGTAAACGCTTTTTCTGAAAGTGGAGAATAATCAACCATTGATCGTAGAATAAGATTTGTTTTGCATGAATCGTATAATAATCTACCCCCTGATTGTTGGTAATAAACTGATTTTGGAAATACGTATATTAAGCTATACCTATCCGTTTATTAATAAACACTTTGAATAAAATTATGAAATACAAAACCCTTAAAACAGCCTCATATACCCTTTTCATATTCATATACTCTTACGATCACAAACCCTTCGGCTCATGTATCCTTCATAGGGTATATGGCGTTCGCATAAACCCTTCAAGGGTTTATAGAAAAAAAAATCAAGGGTAAGCGTTCATTATTCTGCCCTTTTTTTTTACAGTGTTCCTTGGTTTGAAATTTTTCTTATTATGCAACCAATTTCGTAAAATTCTGGTATTTGGAATAAGCATACTTACTGTAGAACTGTCAAACTACGAGGATTTGAAACAGAACGCAGAGAAAGTGTTTCTTTCAGATGCCCTGGGGGATTATAGATCGGGCGGCGCTTGCGTTTTGAATAGCATAATAACGCTCATATTCATGAGCATGAGCTATGCACTTCTGATCCCAACTGCCACAAAAGAAACAATAGTGTTGAAACAATATTGATAGTGATTCAAGGAAAATAAACATTTTTTTCGAAAATATTTGTAACCACACTCTGTTATAGTTAGAATAGGTGGCAGCTGTTTTGTTCTGTTAAGGCATTTAAATGGCAACTGAAGTTGTATGTCTTATTAAATAAGACTCGCAGAATGGAATATTAATACGTCATTTTCATTTAAAAAGTCTTACAGTATGGCCACTTATTGAATTATAAGAAGACATGTTGCTAGCATCACATATGATTTCTATCATATAATCATGCGAACTTCTCTCAAATGTTGGAATACTGTTGAATGCTTATAACGTACAGTAGACGACAAAAATCTTCCCCTATATAAGCTTCGTCGAACAAAGTGATAATATGAGAAACATTTGATTATATAATAACCTATATTACACTCTGATCATCAATGTAATATGAAATCACCACCACTTTCAATAACTGCAGAAACTCCATTACTCATATTAACTACAAGTTTAATTGCTAGATCTGGTGGTAACAACTTTCATTCGTGCTTTATTGTCGAAACCAACGATTGATAAGTTGTAAGTTTTTTTCATTCTCAACTTCGTCTTGAGGAGTTAGCTGCGGGGCATTTTCAATTGATGCAACATCGGAAGACATCGATGGCTAATCAATAACATTCACACTACTATCAATGTCCCATTGCGTTGCTAGCTTTAAGGTATGCTAGGGATCATTATCTTCTTGCAGTTTCCAATTCGTCGGATCGGGACCAAATTCTTGCTGAGCTGTTGGCGGTAGATCATGCTTATTTCCTCTATTGAAGGGAGGGACATATGAAAAAAAATAGTTTGTTTTCTTGGTTGCTAGCTGGGCGTCAAAGGTGAAAAAAACATCAATAGTAAAAGTTGATTAAATTGCCAATATGAAGGTTCTCAAACCTAAATCAAGGCAGCCGAATCCGAATCTGATGTTTTAATTGTTTAATTACTTATTTATTATTTACGTAATTATTAACTAATTATGGATAGCTTGTTTTGTGGAACTCACATATATTTTCGAAGAAAATAGTGAGTGTAAGTTTTAAGGTCAAGTTTTTGCGGCTCCCCCCTCCCCATTACAGATACATAGCAACCACAAGTCACGTTCATCGACAGTCGATTCACCTGGCCCTAGACTGACGTCATAAGGACACATATGTGTTAGTAAGTTATAAGATTAAGATTAAAAAGTTAATACGAAAAATTCTTCTGAGTAAAAATTAGCGCTATTTATACTCAAAAAAATCACAATTAAAATAACAACATTTTCATACACCATAAAGTTCCGTATTTGTTCTGATTCACTTGTCAACATTTTATTATACATCATATGCTGATTTGTAATATTCCCTAGACTGAAAGGCTAGGGTCTAGAAACCTAAATTTTCTGTGTTTGGATCGGTGACGTCTGTGTTTGGATCGGTGACGCCTGTGTTTGGATCGGTGACATCTGTGTTTGGATCGGTGACGTCTTTGTTTGAATCGGTCGCAGAGGTTGTTTGTGCATTTTGATCTGGTCTTCGAGGTAAATTTGGCCTTTTGGTGGATTTTCTAGCTACATGCTCGATTCTATTGTTTGCCATTTTTTTCTAGTTAATTTTCAAAATATCGTAAGCTTTTTCTGTCTTTTAAATATCAGCCTTCTCTGATCTGATTCCAGTTTTCGTGTTTTATCGCGCTTTTTTCTTAATTTCACTTTCGAGTATCTCATCATAAATAGTTTAGTTTTCCTTGAGTTTGTTTACGTGAATACAATATTGTGGCGAAATAACGGTGCCAACTCGTCGCCCACTGATCTTAATTCTTCCAGTAACATTCACGATTATATGAAAATGGATATCCGCTTGTCGACTTCTACCAACCGAATGCGAGCTTTTCGTGCCCGTCGTGCTCTCGTTGAGACTGCTGAACAAAAAGAGAGTCGCCTGGCTATTGACAGACAATACAGAAAACAGCGATTGATCGATTTTGGTGTCAAAAAAACAGTCGAAGAGAAGCAAACGCATCTTATATCACGTAGCCAATACGAAGTGAAACGTCTAGCCGATAAACGTGCAAAAGAAAACGCAAAGGAGAGAGAAGAACGTCTTACAGCCAAACGTGCTAAAGAAATTAACCGCCGACACAACCTACGAGCGCGCGAGACTGATGCGGAGCGAAATACTAGATTAGAACGTGATCGTGATCAACATCGGTAAGACTCATAGTTTCTTTGTTTTTTCTCCCAGACATTCCTTTCTTTTCGACTCATAGGGCGAAAACACGTGCGAAAAATGATTCAAATATGGCAACTGACCGAAATTGCGCTGTATGTGGCTATAAAATCCTGACTCAAAATTGGTCACAATTAACTATCAGATCGTTTCCGAACCTGCATCTTCTTCGACCTCAGAGCGACGAGATATCGAATTCTGTTTTGAAAATTAATTTTTCACGATTTACCAGTAAGGATCTTTATTGATCGGAAATCATCATTTTGAAACGTTTTCTAACTCAAAATAGGCTATGTTCGACGAATGTTAGAAACTTTCTCTGGTTTCGATGTTCTCGTGAATGGAGCACTGTTAGGACGATGCGGGATCGATACGAAAACTGGATTGATAGTTGTGTGCCGTGGTTGCCAGACCTCTTTACAAAACAATACTACGCCTGCGTCGGCTTTGAGCCGCCTATACTCTCCAGATGATGTTTTGGATGAAGAATAACTTTTGTACCGTATATAAAATTGACGTTGGTTAATGTTTTTAACCTGTTCTAACATAAAGACGAAACATCTCCGTATTTAAATCTAAATTCCTTTTCAGTTGGTTACTTAATAATATCCTAACTATGAACGGTAGAAAGACTTCATGGTTTCCATGAATGCCATCAGTGCTCAAAAACCGAGCTACGAAAGCTTAGTAATTAGTTCTTTTTAAATTTCTTGTTTCAAAATCTCCAGTTCTTTGGTCATTCAAATATATTCAACACTCAACAGTCTACGGTAAAGTGAATCTGCATTCGATGAATATTATTTCTTTTTTTACAACTTTTAGATATTTATGTTTCTGTTCTTTGTAGTTCTGACTTCTTAACTTTAAATTGCTTTTATTTTGAACTGATTTCTAATTATGAAGTTTAAAAACACTCGACTTTTCTCTTGTAGCACATCTTTGGATTTCAGCGAGAGATGTACCCTTTAATAGTCTCATTTACATATCTAGTCACATCACATTTCATCGCCTTTTAGTCTAGGGATGAGTGAATCGGAATCCGATGAACGTTACTTGTGGGTACTATATGGTCTTTTGTACCATATTTACCAAAATGGTCACTACTGCCGTAGTTACGTGGTCGTTGTCTCAAAAAAATAGTAATTTGTGCCAAAAACTGCTCATTTGTGCCATAGTTACATGGTCATTTGTACCAAAAAAATGGTCACTTGTGCCACAAAAATAGTCGTTTGTACCAAAAAAATGGTTATTTGTGCCATAGTTACATGGTCATTTATACCAAAAAATGGTCATTTGTGCCAAAGAAATGGTCACTTGTGCCATAGTTACGTAGTCATTTGTGCCAAAGAAATGGTCACTTGTGCCATAGTTACGTAGTCATTTGTGCCAAAAAAATGGTCGTTTGTACCAAAAAAATGATCATTTGTGCCAAAAAAATGGTCACTTGTACCATAGTTACATGGTCATTTGTGCCATAGTGACGTGGTCATTTGTACCAAAGAAATGGTCGTTTGTGCCAAAAAAATGGTCACTTGTGCCATAGTTACGTGATCATTTGTGCCAAAGAAATGGTCACTTGTGCCATACTTACATGGTCATTTGTACCAAAGAAATGGCCGTTTGTGCCAAAAAAATGGCTACTTGTGCCATAGTTACGTAGTCGTTTGTGCCAAAAAAATGGTCATTTGTGCCATGTTACCGACAAAAACGATATACACGCGGACAGATCAATTCCCGTTTCTAGACCCTATCCTTTCAGCCTAGGGAAAAAAGAACATTACAGGAATTGCCCCCCGCCCTCCCCCGCCCCATTACAGACACATAGCAACCAAAAAGAACATTACATGGATACCCCCCCATTACACTCTCTAAAAAAAAGAAGCTCTGCAGAACCCCCCCGAAAAGGTTCTATAGATTTCTAAAAGCATCCAAATGTGTCCAAAGTCTCAAAAAAAGGATAAAAAATTCGACAGAACCTTTTGGAGGTTCTGTGGAGTACCCACTA
>CAJNOP010001923.1:0-21832 GCA_905250075.1 Rotaria sp. Silwood1 | reverse complement strand
CATCCACACCCACCCACACACATCCACACCTCACACCGAAAACCACACCCAAAATCAAGATAATTGCATAAACATCCATTGCATAATATTTGCTTCCTCTTCCACTTTTGTTTTCATTACCGATAAGAATAAGATCCGTAATTTGTTTAGAAATATGTTGGAAGAGAGACTTGTCTAAACGAAAAAAATTTCGATATTGCATAATCTTTACTTTTTAATATGTTTCATATCTCAATCTTTGAACAGAAATCAATATATATGAATTCATTACCTTTCAAATAATGTGACACGATTTCTTTATTGAAATTCAAAAGTTTAAACTGCATAAGATTGGAATAGTCAGCAGTAAGAAGAATACGACCCATAAAAACTGAATAGAGAATAAGATATTTCACATTATTATGAATTCGAGGTAATATTTTCGTACAAAATCGATCAAGTTTTCGATCAAAAGTTGAAGAAATATCATTAGTTAATGACATGGAACCAAAATTAAGATTATTAATGAAGATTTTGTCTTGTGCTATTAAATCAAGTCATTGATTATTGATATCAAGTAGAGAATAAAGAACATCCATATTATTGAGGTTTTTCATAATAATAAATAATATCTCATTGGACAAATCAAGGAGATGAACATTATGTTGATTCGTGTTCAATTGTTATTCAGATGCTTCTCGTAAGCAATGCTTTTAATGAGAATCTGAAATAGAATGCACGGGTGCACTATGTTTTTCAGAACATCAGGTATCCGTACACCTTTTTTTTGTAGACCAAGGTGTACAAGAAGTGCAAAACTGGTAGCTAGTTACACAAGAAAACTTGTATTAAAAGGACACTTATTTCATTGTTTACTTTAACGAGCATACAAGATCTACGGGTGTGGATGCGGATGTAGAAAAGACCCAGATCCGAACTCATGCTCTCCCCGACCCACTCTTATCATGGTTGCGCTGCGTTTGTGTAAAATTCACCTAAAGAGGAACATCGATATAATGAAAAAAATATGAACAAAGAACTCACAATCTGTAGTCGTTGAAAATCTTTAGATAAAAACTAAAACTAAGATATTTTAAGATGGATTTTTTTTCTCATAGTGTTTTTCTTTTCTTGTATCTCCTTCAGCTCCTCGAAAAAATATTTCAGTACCGCTTCACATTCATATCAGGTGGTACACAAGCCATCTACGTAAGCTACGTGCACAAGGGCATGAAGGATGCGACAGCGCCCCTATCTATTACTCTATTGAACGTGATGTGTGTAGTCTTGATCAGGTGTGGGTGCTCATGAAGACAAGATTAGCATCCATTCCCACATACCCACACCCACACCCCACACCCACACCCACACCCCACACCCACACCCACACCCACACCCCACACCCACATCCACACCCACACCCACACCCTCAATTTTCGAAAAAATCGACTTTTCAGCCTGCTCTACTGGAGTTCGCGCATGATTTGAACCAAAACCAAATATCAATTCCTACACAAGTCGACGAGAGCTACAAAACTAGCATAGTGAAATCTTGCCGGCAGAATGTTCTGTAAAAAGTGGGCGGACCTGCGTGGAAACACCCAGTATTGTTTCGTTTTTATAAAATAGATTTGATTTTTCATTTATCTCTATGTTGTCTATTATTTTGATCCGAACGTTTCTCCAAATAAATATTTTTTTTCTTTAGACGTATATTACCAGATAGTTTGGTAATAATAATTTTTGAAAAAGCATTTTAAAAATTGATATCCATGAAAACCCTTCTTTTTCTTTTGTAAGTTAATGTTGATGACGAGTGCTATTACAAATATTATTTTGAAAAATGAAAGTTTTTTCATTGTATTATTGTTTGACTTGAAACAGCTACTGTTAATCTTCCGAGAAAATTCAAATTAAACAACAAAAATAGTGTAAATGAATATAAAACTGTATGTTTAGCATTGTTTTTAATGATATTATGTTTAAGGTAATGATACAACATATAACATACTTCGATATCAGATAGTATGATCCAATAGAAATCGAAAATGTACCGTATTCATGGTGTAAATTATCAAAAATACTATTATTTTTAGGTTTTTTTTTAGGCTTCTTTTCTTTGAGATATGAAACAATAAGGTTATAATTGACCCAAATATTCTTTGAATAGAAGAGCAAGTGATAATGCTTTTTTTTGTTCCGTTCAAACCCTACTATACAGCTTTTTTTTCATCTACTCACATTATAGCACTCTAAAAAATAAGTTCATACGGAAAAAAATTTGTTAATTTATCTAATGTTTACAGTGAAAATAGAAAAAAGTTGTTAACATAATATAAAATAAATTTCCTATGAAGATAAAAATAGAAGCAATTGAGAAAGATAATATTTGTGCGATTTCTGTTTTTACTTTTTTTGTTATATGTTCTATAGTGTTTTTCAGACTTTTGGAGAAGAGCAGAATCATTTAAGTTACTTTCAAGATAGTTTATCATGAAAGTAAGAATTTTGTTTCTATTAACGATCTTCAACAATATCATACTATGTATTTCACAAAATGTACGTTTCATGAAAGTGTCATTGAACATCTGTTGGGAATTTCAGTATTTCAATTTAACTTCTCAACTGTATACTATTAAAAAAGAATCAAGCGACCATGAATGCCAAATGGCATGCTTAACCGAAGAACAGTGTCGAACAGTCAATTTTCGTCAATCATTGAATCAATGTGAACTATTTACTCGTAGACCAGGTACGAACGGAGATCTGATCGCAAGTAGTGATACTGTAGCTATGATTGTCATTGATGGAACACGAATGCTTTCAGATTAGCATTACCGAACAACTCAAAAATTTCCTTTCGAAAAAGATTACAGAATAGATATAACTTCGAAGTTTGTAAGTTATGAAATATTCTTTTTTTCTCCCTTGACTGAATAATAACATAATGATCATAAACATCTTCCTAGACATATGTTTAACTAGAATAGAAATATAAAATGTTAGCACAAAAAAGAAAACTTTGCAAACGATTAGAAAATTAATTTTCAATTTCACTTTTACTTTTGTGAGACACTTTACTGTTAAACAACTATAAAAATTTTAATCGAGTGTAAAATGTAATTTGTTGCAAGACGTAACTAACACAAAAGAAGAAACAGATCGTTCCTTAGCATTTTTTTCCTATACACTAATAAATAATGACGGTTCTACATATTATTTAATTGCTTTTTTTTCTTCTTACATTTTTCCAATATTAAAAGGTGTGATAGCAAAGATTTATTATGATGCTGTATTGATATTCATAAATAAATTTGGCAACAATATACGATTATTCAGTCTAGGCTAGTCTCACTTACAATTGAAGTTATAATCGCGGACGTTACTTACTTTTCAATCTATCAAAATCTTTTGCCAGTATTCTGCTCTAGTCAAATTCAATTGAAATTTATATTAATCAGATATTCAAAGGTATGAATGGTTTAGAAAATTTTTGTGAAACACCATCTCAGAGGAATTGTTGAAGTATTTAGGGGTAGAAATTTGCACCAATTCCCACAGACCGTGACATACAGGGCCTAGGGTCGTTATAAACTGTGATAGAAGACTTCAACCAAATATCAGAGATAATGTATAACTAACATTGGTTGGAGCATATGTGGAGGATTACCTTGTTTAAAATCTATAATGTAATGTAAACCATTATGAATGAATGTACTCCGATATGCATAAAAAATAGCAGCTTTGAGAACATCGACTATAGCAGCTAGATCATGTTTCACATTTTTAATCCCGCAAGGGATTGCGCTAACAGCTTTTGATATGAAGTTTTTAGAGCATGACAAGGGCTATCTTCCCCAGTACTGGACAACAAATCGATCGGTGAGATAAATGTTCATTTCAAGCGGAAAAATGCTATCCAGGTCAAAAATAAATTTTCTTTCCATTCTGTTTATATAGGACGGCCGTAACATAGATGTATGCCTACGGATCCATATTTCATTCGCATCTTATTATTCTATGATTACCATTCAGATAAAGGAATCCGTGCGAAAACAACCTGTTCCATGCGCACAAAAGTTTACATCATGACATAGACCATCTAATTTTCGTCATTCTGTTGACAATCTACTAGATACATTCACTTCGAATAATTGATACTAAAATCATCTGGTGACCGCTCACTTCGGTACATGACATTTCGTCCCGTTCAATTCGCCCCACACGATTCGTCCCAATTACATTTCGTCCCCTTACATTTCGTCTCCTTACATTTCGTCCCAATTACATTTTGTCCTAATTACATTTCGTCCCCTTACAATTCGTCCCAAGTTCATTTTGTCCCCTTACATTTCGTTCCAATTACAATTCGTCTCATATCTTTGCTAAGATCAACTTTTAGTTATTTTAATTAGATGTCGTGTAAATAATTATTGTCGCGTCTAGTGAATCATCGCGATAATAAACGACCAATGAACAATGAATATATTCCTTTTTTCTATTCTACATATTTATCGAGATTAATTTTCTATTTATCATTCAACCACGTGCGCGCGTAGTTATTGGCATTTTGTACAAATTTGTACAAATAGTATAAACAAAAATATGAATACTATTGAGGTATGAAAGAGTTCTCGAGGAAATTCAATGATATATTTTTCAGAATATTTGTACACTCAACATCGAATAACAGAAGAAAAACGTATATTTCGTTGCGAAGATCGAAACTGTAGAAGTAAGTGTAAATCGTTAAATCTAATCTTTTAACTTTGCTTGATATTATTTTTTGATCGTTGTCAAACGAATAGTCAGATGGAAGTATGACTCAAAGAACCATCTGAACATTCTCATGTACCTGATCCAGATCGTCTGCACCTCATTCGACTTAAAAATGAAATTAAAAGTCGTGGTGCATCATCAGATGAAGGAGCCAGTACGATACTATTTGATGTATTACGGACAATTCCATTAACTATAACTACTGATTTACCTACAAATGACGCATTGTTGCAAACGATTCGATGTGAAAGACCAGCAATGCAACTTGATCATAATGGTCGTTTACCTTTAATATTACGACAAACTGATCGAGGAGAAAGTTTTATTCTATATGAAGATGATTCTATGGTAATATTCACATGTGATAAGAACTTACCAGTTTTAAAGCAGTTAAATTTATTAAAATAAACTTTATCTCATATTGCTATACTGAGAATGAATAGTTACAATATGGGACGAAATGTAAGGGGACAAAATAAAATTGTGACGAATTGTAAGGGGGTAAATTGAAAAGGGGCGAAATGTAATTGGGACAAAATGTAATAGGGACGAAATGTAAGGGGACGAAATGTAATGGGACGAAATGTAATTGGGACGAATTGAATGGGACGAAAAGTAACGGGATGAAAAGTAGGGGACGAAGTGTAGGGGTACCAAATCATCTATCTCTTAAGATACAGAAAAACTGCGTTTCTTCGAACAATTTTTCTTACAATGTTGAGCATTATTCTCGTGATTTTCATCTTTTTGCTAGTACAATAGTAGTCATCATATACATAACGACTCACAGTGGGCAATCAGGCGGACATTACCGAAAGCTGACTTTGCCAAAGTTTAAATATTGGAATAAATACATCTTTGGTTGGTCTATCTTACCCTGAAATAAGATCTCCAGAAATCAAGTCGAATGCTTGAAAAGTCCATCACAAAAAATTTCTTTATAAATCGGTAATTATACGGAAATCATTTTTATTACATAGATATAGAAATATTTTAAAATGAAAAACTGTCTGAAATTAATAATTGGCCCATAAGCTTTATTGTGTGAAAAAATTGTTTCGATTGAACCAGAAATGGAATAGAAAAAAAACGATTGTAGAGCTGAAAGTGGGTCAAAAAATCTGCCATACCGTATTTTGTAAACGCGCAAAACAATTTAGGTCCGATTCATCTCAAACTTTTACCAACTATTCTTCTATATGTGACTTATCGTTGGCCGTAGCGTTGAGTCATATGAGTGAGCAAAAGCAGTGCTAGCTGTTTCCCAAAGAACCAGGATTCTGCCCCGGAATCGTTAGTTTTGTGAATACAGAGACATTTTGGCGCAAAACCAAAGTGATATTCGGAATCAGCTGGCCGAGCTGCATCGAATCATGTATAATGGTAGGGGCTTTTCGAAAAAAAGTTCGACTCCTGGACTCGACAAGGTTCTGAAAACAGCCTTTGCGTGTTTTGTAAACGCGCAAAACAATTTACGTCTGATTGTTCTCAAACTTTCGCTGATTATTCTCCAATGTCTGGTCTATCGTTGACCTTAGCGTCACCTCGAACTGATGAGCACAGCCGGTGCTATGAGTCTTCCAAAAACCGAGGTTTTTGCCCCCAAATCCCTATTTTTGCAAACACTGCATTATTTTGGAGCAAAAACAAGATGATATTTGGAATCAGCTCGTCGAGCTGCATCTAACCATATGTAATAAAAAGCGTTTTTTTGAAATTTTTCTTTGACCTTTATACAAGGAAAGCTTAAAAAATGAGTCGTACCGTATTTTTCGAACGGTATAAAAAGTTTTAATCCAATTGATCTTAAACTTTTACTGATTATTTGTCTATGTGTGATCTAGCGCTAGCCAAAGCACCATCTCGCGCAGATGAGCACAGCCGATATTAGGTATTTTCCCAAAACCCAGGTTTTTGCCCTCAAATCCCTATTTTTCCGATTACGATAGCATTGTGGCACAAAATGAATGCGATATTCGGAATCAGCGCGGAAACCTGCATCGGATGATGTATGACACAAGACATTTTCTACCAAAAAACTTTTTTCGAAAATCTGGGCAAAGGTCCCCCTCAAGTGTTTCACCCCGAAAAATTTTTTTTTCAAAAAATGCTTTATTTTCGTAAATTTGATTTTCTGAGTGATATACAAACACTTCTGAGTAATGGAAACCCGTTTCAGAGCATAAAAGTTACATGTCCGCCTGCCTCATGAAAGTTGCCCACTGTGCGACTCCTCCTTTTGAATAAAATCTATGGTCAATCCTTTTTGTTTTTTAACATATAGAATAGTTTATTCTGCCTTAGATTGTTCACATTAGTATAAAAAAATTGAAAAGAATAACAAAAATAGATAATAATAATAAAAATGAATTTCGAATATAACTTTCATATGCACACATAACATTAGTACGTTATTGTCTTGCTATTTAACATCACACCTCCCCGTTAAAGGAAAAATAAAAAATAACATAGAGAAAGGAAAGGAGAAAACCAAAGAGAGAAATAGAGAAAATGATAAATTAAAGATATAGACTTTCTTTCTTTTTTCTTTTTCCGCATGGTAAATGTAGAAGTAAACTATTAACAAGAGAAGAAAAATTATAACGAAATAGAAGATAAACTGCTAATTTAAGCAGTGTATCAATAAGAAATTCAGAAAAGAGTGAATATTACGTATGCATTCGTATATGAAAAGATTTACTCATCGTTCTCCAATTTGATATGTCGCGTAAGTTACTGATTAAATATTTATAAATGAATACGTTAATCGACTTGGTGTTTATTTGATAATAATTTAGTTGCATTTTATGGATATTTTCAAATCCTCGTCATTCAGCAAGAGAATATGTAGCTCTTTTTTTTTAAAGTCTATTTGGGAATATACTACGTTTATTAAAACTTATAGTTTTACACCAGCTGTTATCTGAGGAAGTTATTATCTTATATGCTTGCCATGTTTATTGAAATACCAATGTATCAGGCGATTAATAAAATCTATGGTCTATCTCATGTCGCTATTCAGCAATTTACAATATACGAAAAACTGTAGAACCAACTTTTTATAAAAAAAAGTGTAGAACGACTATTTCAAAATTACTATATAAAAAACTTCTGAATGCCTCATTTCTTTTCGTTCAAATTTTTACTGTAGTTATAATTCTCAGATTTCTACGCTCAGCGAAAAATTCAGCATCCAACCTATTATCACAATTGAGATATTTACATTGCAGTATGACCTCTACAAGGACATGTTTCATTAAAACAACGACTTTTATAGTACATTTACCTCAAAATACAACTTATCTCCGCTAAAATGTAATAAAGTGTTCGCCAACTTTTGCTGTATAACATAATCATATAGTGTAACAAAAAGCTCTGCTCGAACATTCTTTACATCTACTGTCAATTTTTTGCACCAATCGTACTAAAAAAATGCACCTCACTTATGAATATACACATATTGTAGCATGTAACAATTTTTCCTATACGAGAAATCATTTTTCATAGAGGAATCTTGAATATTACTATGAATTTTCGTTTTTCCACTGAAAAAAAATATCTCTTTATGAAGCGACGCATTTGTGACTTGAACCTCAAAATTCCACTTGTAATTAATATTTTTGACACCGACCGATTTGTTGGCCAATCCCCATCTTCCCATATATTAAGAAATAGTATGAGAGAATTTTTTTATTTTCTCTGGTTTACAGCTTGCTTTTATGAACTTGTAGTAATAATTATTGACTTAAGAAATCAAATCACATCAATTAGATAATGTTTCGGTACTTTTCGAATCATGAATTCTATTGATGATGCCGATTGACAGTGAAAATTACATATCTTAAATGCTGGTTCAATATTTATTTGAAATAAATATTTTTAAACCTTTTGAATGTATTCAAAAAAAAAAATGGATAGAAATTAGTGGCGATTAAAATACATATATTCATAGACTTTTGCATGATTTCATATTACAGATATTTTGTTTTTCGAAATAGCTTACTATGAAACAATCGCAACCTTGGTGAAAACAGTCATAGGTAACATAGATTCATACACGTGTTTTGAATTGTTTTTACTGCTAAAAACTGAGTATTCCAAAGTCATTAGCAACGAAAAGCGAGATCAGTAGAATTTTTTAAAAAGTAAAGTGAAACTTCTTTCTTACATTTTGAAAGAAAAACATATTCAAAAAGATTATTTTTTATAACAGAAGAAGAAGAAGAAGAGAGACCATTTGGATAGGGTGTGGGTGGGGTGTGGGTGTGGGTGTGGGTGTGGATACGTGTGGGTGTGGGTGTGGATGGGTATGGGTGTGGGTGTAGTTGAGGGGAAAAGTTACAATCACACCCACCCACACCCTTGTCGCAAAGCAAAACACACTGTCGTTCAGTATGAATAGAATCGATTGTCTATAATATAATGTTATTTAAATGTTAAGAATATTTTCTTTTTCTTAACTTTATTTCGCAGTATGCATATCCAACAGAGAAATTATCCTTTTTGAGGTATGTTCAGATTTCCAAAAAAGGAAATTACAGAAATTTCCGAAGCTTCCATCAACTCGATAACTACATAGCAAAGCAAATGAAAATTTTTTGGAAATATTTGAAAGTTTAGAAATTTCAGAATTTTCTGTAATTTCGGAAATTTCGCTACGTATAGAATTTTGGAAATTATATAATTTTGGAAATCCCAAACAATTTAGAACACAAGTACTTGAAATTTCCAAAACTTCCAAAATATCCTTTTTCGAAAGTCTGAACACTGCTGTCCTTTTTTCCAGCTTTAATAGATTTGATCGTTATCTGACTGTTCTCGATAGCATCAACTAAAGGTAGATTATTACAAAGAGACAACAATGTAAAAAAACGATTAAGAATAGACAATAGACGGGATCAATTTTATAAAACAAAAAAAAAGCCGAATACGAATATTTATATGATGCATCTTCTGTCTACGTTCTATCTGTCTGTGAAAAAGTTACTGTTACGTTTTCTAGAGAAAAACAAAATCACTCATTTTGTTTCAATGATCTAGACGTAACAGCTCCTTCTCAGCCATACAAAAGAAAACAAACACACATATGCAAATCTCAATTTGATTGTAAGCATATTTATATCAGTGTTATGTTATATGTGGATATGGTGACAAAAAGAAATGTAATGCTTTCTTGTCCCTTTTTCTGAGAAGTTCCATTCATCGATTTCCAATTTCTAAACAAAGAAAAAATTGAGTTTCTACCATAGGCTTACGTGTTTGAATCTCTGCTTTCAGAATCTTTATTTCGTTTTACCAAATATTATGCTATTATATGTCAATAGACTTTGCTTAATTGCTTCTCATATGTGTTCATTTATTTTTTACGAACAGTGTCAGATGAATTGCTTTTTTCAGTTTTGTACCATATAGAAATTATGGGAGAAATCAACACAGAAATCCACAATACATCATACATTGAAATTATGATTTTTGTTTCTTTTTTGATCTTAAACGAAAGTCTATGAGAATCAGATTTCACACTCAAAATATTAAACCTCTATATGATGTTAATAAAGATTTCTGAAGAATGCATTGTTTACATCTATATGAAATAGACAAAAATGTCAGTCTCGATCTCTGTCAATGTCTAATTCAAACTACCAAGTATCTTACACAGTATTCGGTAGTGAATTTAAAACTCAATAAAGTTGTTTATATGAAGCAGAAGTGGCACATTAGGACTTATCATGGTCAATCACATCGAGTTAAATATCAATCGATAGAATATGTGAAGTTTAATGTTTTAGCACTAAATTGAGTAGATTTTGATCGAATTTTGAAGTGTTAAGACTATTTCGAAAATGAATTGTTTTTAACGATCCAGGAGTATCGTTACAAGACATGAAGGATCATATACGCACAAGCTTCTCTTTAGTAAAAAAAAATGAGTGATTTCATACTCCATTCGCTCATTCGTAAGCCAAAGCAAATAATCTATTTGAATAAGTAGGAATAAACTTGCCGTAGAAATTGTTGTTGAAATTAATCTAAATAGAAAAAAAGATATTTCATATGAAAAAAAGTTTCCTGTTCGTTGTGTGATTGAAATGGATCTAAATAAAGAAATTTAGTTTAATAATTTAGTATTCGCCATGGCGTCTATTATTGGCATAATTCTAAATAAACAAGGCCAATTGAAACAATTCACGTATATGATCTTCTATAATTCCCCCAAGATTATAGACGAACTTAGTATATGATCTGGTACGATTTAATATGGTGTTCTCAAAAACATAATTTCTGATATAAACATAGTCGAGAATTCTAGTATTATCTTAATCCTATATCTTATAATATTTAGAGAAAAAACAAAAGATGTAATATATGTTTTAACTAATTTCTTTATCATTGAATTTTGCTTTTGTTTAATATGACCGATAAGATAATTTCGATAATTTAAATTATTTGTAAATTTAATTGAATTGATAAAACGATCTCAAACAAAGAAATAAATTGTTTAAAGTAAAAAAAAAAAACTTTCTTCTAATTAATCAAATGAATAAAATGATCTCTTGTCTCATTTTTTCATAAACAAATATCACTATCCAGAATATAAATTTTCCATTCTGAAACGCGTACTTCGATGTAGGTGTGAGAGTCGATGAGTATTCAGACAAGAGACAGGAGCCCCATACCCATACCCATACCCAAGCATAGCTAGACAAAGTTTTAGACACATTTTTCATTGTGCATTTTTGAATTTTCGTCTTCACTAGTTCATGATGAATCCATCTTTCGAATTGGCAAAGTTTGTCCGAAACGCTGTCTTTCTAGCGAAAAAACATTGTTTTTTCTTTGAAAGAATCGTGATCGTAATCATATGATTTCTGATTTCCTCCTCTAATATCCAAGTGGTCAATTTTTTGAACTGAGTGAAAATGAATGGAAATAAGCTGGTAAGAAAAGTAAATTTTTAATACTCCTACTGTGCAGATTTGTCTTCATATTATACAGAAAAGCATGCCAAACCATGAAAAAACATGGAACTCTATCCGTTTCTATGTTACAAATGATTACATATCGGGCGGAATATCAAACTATTGTTTTTCTAGAATGACTTTCGGAAAATCTTTCAAATAATGATTCGAATGAGTCAAAATATTCCATTGCGTTACTTGCCTGACAAAATTAGATAGGTTTAAAATATTGGCCTATAAGTATTGTAATGGATGGTATTTGAGGCATCATCATCAAAATACCTTCTAGGTTAACGTCAATTTAAGAGCTCTACTGTACTTAGCTTTTAACGCTGAATCGGGAAAAAATGTTCTCAGAAACTAATAATAACAAATAAGCAGAGAATTTTGCACATTTCGAAAAAGTTATATTTTTCGACTCGAAAAGAGCGTTCATAAACTTTAGAAACTAGTTATTCGTGATCAGCAGCTCATGCTCTATCAAACCATATGTAAAAACAAGGTGAAAAACTTTTTGTTGTAAATTCGATTTGTCGGCACCTTACCACCAGCACATATCGTGCCAAAATAGGTTTTACATATAATATAATATTATGATATTAGTTGAAGTATGACCAAAACTCACAGATAGATAGAGCTTATTTTCTCTGTCAGACTATATTGAAAGAAAGCTTCTTTAAGTCTACTACATGGTACTAAAGTGTCACTTCTACTACTTTTAGTATGCCCTAAGAATAAAACATGTTTATACTCACAAAATAGCCTTTCCTTGACTAAAAACTAAATATTGCTCGTTATTTTTACCATTTACTTGTTAACTTAACACTATTGACTGTGTGTGTACGTCTTTTGTCCCTCCAGAAAAAAAATCTCTTCCACTACCTTCCTCCTGTTTTTTTCTCTTCGGTATATCCCTAATCATTCCTAGTCTGTTTCAATGTGAAGGATCGAACTCCATCTGCGCCTTTAATTTTTGATCTTTTATCCTTGAGCTTTGATATTTGCTCTTTGATCATTGATCTTAGAGCTGTATTCTCATTGGATTAGATAGAAAAATTTCGATAGCTTTTCGAATGAAAAATCTTTTTTTTAGAGAAGTAAATAATAAAAAAAAGCAAACAAGAATGAAAATATTTCGTCGATGTCTACGTTATCGTCTTAGTCGTTTAGGTATTTATTTGATGATATTATATTTGACAAGTTTCACTGGAGCATTTATTTACAATTTTGATTGGAACACGTTTTCTGAAGAACAACTTGGAAGTTTGAAAAGATTAATTATTAATAAACATAATTTTGACAATGTGAAAATAAAACTAGCTAAAGACATACAATCATTAGATGAAGATAATTTTAATACAACAGACTTGACTTGTCAACAGCCCAAATTAATGATTGAGAATCCTGAAATATGGGAACATTTAGATCCGGTAAGAAAATCACAACCAGATTGTGAAAAATCAACCAATTGGGTTTATGTTGATAATGGTTTGAATTATGAATATATAATAAAATGAGATGACTAGTAATTTATTTAGGTACATTTCGATTATCCGAACAAGCTTTGCAAAAGCATGGACCAATTCTATGCGGTTATCGTTCTATTCTTCGATCAAAAGATGATTTTTCTACAATTGAAGGTGTTCGTTTATTTCCTGTAGTTGATAAAATGGCTCTTCTATCAAACTTTTTTCATGCTGATTGTCGAGGACATGATGGAACTTTTTATTCAAATATTCATTCAGGCATTATGTATCATGATCATTTACATATGAGGTTATTCATTATATGATTAGGTATAAACAATTATAAAATGTTTGTTTAGACATATATTGAATCCAATGATTAAGACCCATCTTGGTTATAATGTTTTAATGTTTGGTTTTGATTCTGTATCTCGAATGACTTTTATGCGCTTTCTACCTAAAACTTATACTTATTTAATTAAAGAGTTAGGTGGAATCGTTTTTAAAGGTACAAATTAGAAAAAGAAAGTTCTTGATTAGTAAATAATTAAGTATGATTATCATTTCTAGGTTATAATATTGTTGGTGATGGCACACCAGCAGCACTTTTACCAATTTTAACTGGTAAAACAGAATTAGAATTACCTGAAGCTCGACGTGGTCATGCTGGCGCAGAATCAGTTGATCGATTTCCTTGGATTTGGAAGAAATTTAAAGGTGAATAGTTATCTCAAAACTACTTTTAATATCAAAACTGACAAAAGAGAGAAAGATCGTTGAAAAACAATAAAAACTATCTTTTGACTGAAATATTTTCTTCAGAAAAGCCCTTTTCAGTCATTCACATCTATTCTCAGAGGAGCTTTTCATTGAATATAATTTGGTTTACTTATGAGCGAAGCTTCTGACTGATTCAAGCTATTTTTATTGATATGTTACCAATGCATATGCAAAAGAAATCATACTAAGAAAAAACCTAAGAAGATTTAGGTTCATGCAGCTTCTGTCAATAGATATGAAGCTGTTTACTCCTCTACTTAGCAAATGATCATATCAAAAAAACTCATAATTCATTAACGAATGAATTTCAAGATCCAATTCTTTTTCATATCATAGCTTTATCTATTATCTACTATTTCTAACACAAATTTATGATTTAAAACTCAAAATAAAATCAAATCGTGATAATTCTAGCAAGTATAGAGTTCTCTTATTAAAAAAAAAACAGTATTTTTCATGTCTTAGGAATTAGTCGAAGTATTCTGTCAGACTATAAAAATTACAATTAATGGGGATCTTGTAAAGCAAAAATTTCGTTTCTTGAAGGTTTTTTAAGAAAAGAGGATGCATCAGCTTCTAAGGTGTGGATGTGAGTGTTGTTTATTTTACCTCACACAACCACACCCTGGTTGTATTTAAAACGCTTCAGCCAATGATCTGAAGCAATAAAATCAATAAATAATATTTCGTTCACCTTTCGCAGCATTTGGCGTTTAAAATCGATATCCTGTACCGGTAATCACTAGTGCCGAGATTTTTCATAACAATCATATCAAGTTTCTATCTTTCATTTCTGTTTGTTGCCAAATAATGACAAAAACGAGAAATATATATCCTTTATATAAAACAGTCTTGAATCGATGCTGAATGGTGTTTCACTTCCGTTTCCATTTCCCTATTTTTGAATCTTTCTCCTTGAAAGTATTCGAGACTAAAAGATCGAAATAGAATATTGTCTTTGTTATCATGATGAGATGGTTCATTTAGATCCGTATCGGCTTCGTCACTCTTGTCATCGTCGAAATCGAACATATGATCGAGAGAAGTTTCATTTTCAACATAAAAGTACTGCTGATTATAGAAACAAGATTATCAAACAATTGTTTAGCAACTTTCTCGTCTCGACAAAAATCGATTCCTGATGATTTGTTAATACATAAATTTGTTGAAACTAAATTTGAAAGCATTTTAGTCGCATTATGTGTATTTTTGCACGTCATGTTACGTCAACAAGAAGAATGAACTAAATGATCAACAGCATATTTTCTCTATTTTGCGTCCTTCTGATAGAAACGAAAGAAAGTATATACTCATATGATTAACCGAATTAATTACATGATTTTTATGATTTCTTTTCATTCTTTTTCACGATCGGAAGAGAGAAACGACTTGTCAGAAAATAATATTCTGCATATTTCGAAGGTACTTCAAAGTATTAAAAAAACAGATTTTTTCATAAGAGAATTTTATACTTACTAAAGTTATCAAGATCTGAGCTCAATTAATTATTCTGATTTAAAGTTGTAAATCATGAATTTGTGTTAGATGACGTGAAAAAAATTGGATCTTGAAATTCATTCGTTAATGAATTACATGAATTTTAATGATATGATCGTTTGATAGGTAGAGAAGTAAACAATTTCGTAACTCTTGCAAGAAGCTACATGGACTCAAATCTTCTTAGACTTTTTCTTGGCATGAGATCCTTCACATATGAGCAAAATATCAATAAAAACGACGCGGATCAATTAGGGGCCTTCTTTTGTTAGAAAATTTTCTTTGCCTTTGCTTGTACAATTAGATGATAAAACATAGAAAATAAAATGATGAATTCCCTAGTCTCCTTTCCTTAACAAAATCCCTGCCAGATGATAGAATTTCCGAGAAGTTCTCAAAGAATCAAGGTAAATGTGACGAATTCAAACAGAAATCTGTCAAGATTCCCTTGAAGACTTCCACAGGGAGCCTCGATGGACTCTTCAGAGATTTGCCATTTTTAGCTTGGTGTTTTGGGAACTCGTCCGGAATTCTATCATCCGACAGGGATTGCTTTAGAGAAAGTGGACTAGGCTTGTTAATATCTAGATAATGGTTATATAACTCAATGGACTGAAGATTTTCAATCACACGGTACGTTTCAATTTCGTTTAAAAGGTTTTGATGAAGAACCTGTTGATTACTATGATCGTCCATTTTATCTGGTTGCTGAATCACTGCGTACATCAAAACCATTATGTTTCGGTTCTATAACACGTTTTCAATCAATGCTAAATTGGATACGTTATTTATTTGAAATGTATCCCAATGCACCAAAATTTTCATTTGCTTTTCATAATCAATATTCACATAATTCAAATAATCGCTTACCATATGCTGATGATGAATTGGTTGAATTTTTAAAATTAATGAATAATCGTGGTTATTTCGATAATACAATATTTATTTTAATGAGTGATCATGGTGCTCGTTTTTCATCGTTACGAAAAACTTATCAAGGTAAATTAGAAGAACGTTTACCATTCTTATCAATTCAAATGCCAAAAAAATTTCAAGATAACTATCCTAATTTAATGTATAATTTACGTTTAAATTCTCATCGTTTAACAACACCATTTGATTTACATGAAACATTCGAACATTTATTTGAATTTCATTCACCTAATCGATATCAATCGAAGAGCAATCGTTCATATAGTCTTTTTCAATTAATACCTCAATATCGTACTTGTTCACAAGCTAATGTCGAAGAACATTGGTGTGCATGTTTAAATTGGAATATTATACCAATAGATGAACCTATTATACAACAATTAGGAAAACAATCTGTGGAATTTCTTAATAATTTTATCTCTGATTACAAAAATGAATGTGTTTCTTTAAGTCTATATCGTATTGATAAAGCTAATCAATTATCAGCTAATGAACATTTATTAAAATTTGTTAATTCGAAAGATAAAGATGGTCGTCTACCTCGTTTTAGAAATAATGCATTGGAAAGCAATCAAATAAAAACTTATCAAATACAATTTCAAACTATTCCTGGATATGCTCTATTTGAATTATCTGCTCAATATAATCCATTAAATGATACATTCATTATTAGAAAAGAAGGTTTAAGTAGAATAAATAAATATGGAGAAACATCAGATTGTATTATGTATAAAAGACCGGAATTTAGAGAAATTTGTTATTGTTCAAGTTTATTAAATCGAACTTACAATTCTTAAACTCTTCTTACAAATATCAAGGGAAAAAATTAATAAAAATTTGAAATAGCGATGCATATTGCATTAATATTTACTTGTTTTCGAGATACTACAGATGGAACAAATCTTGAGATAGCTTTGAATTCGGCATCAAACTTTCGAGATTAGGTTTTAGACTTCTATGATATATTTAGATTATGATTTGGATTTGGTTTGAACTTGTTTTACAAATACCTAAACAGTTTGTATTTGGCATTATAATTTTTCAGTGAACTCTCACCGTAATACAAGATTATCCTGAGGAAATAGTTCATTAGACGTAATAGAAGACCTCTTCCTCAGTATTTAATTAATTTTCTGCTAATTAGAAACTATAGTTGGTAAATTTCCGTCAAAATGTATCCAATCTTTCGGATCAAAATTCTGAAAACTTAAGACACTAACTTCAAAATTAGGATATGTGTATTTGGGAGCGTTTTTGTAAGTGCAGATCTGGACGTAGAATACAGCTATACTCTAGCCATATTCCTTATCTATATCATATGTACTTTTTAATTTCTCGATGGCGGAAGCTGCAAAAACTATTTTACTTCGACGATGAACCTTGTCAATGTCTACCTTTTCACCTGATTCCTTTTCTTTTTTTCGTTGTACGAAAATTTCATGTTTGTATTTTAATTATTTTCAAAAATGAGACAACATACTATTGAATATGAGCCTTTTTTCAAGAGGATGATCAAATACTGAACTCGATTCGGTTAATCACAGGTATAGCAGGTTTCTATTAATACTTAGCGCAATCACGTATTTATTAGCTTCCTTAGCCTTAGACAATCGGAAGACTCGTTACTGAAATAGGAATCGTAATGCTTTCAAACTACTGCTTGTATAATCTTCAAATACGAATTTATTTTCAAGCATGTTCGAAAGCAGTCTGAATTTAGCGTCGACAACATCGACTTTGATCATATTTTTTCGAAGTCTATGAACTATGAACTATGAACGGAAAAATGAAATTTTTCTAACACAGATTGCGCTCAAATATTTCGAAAAAACACTTGATTCGACGGGTGGAATGACAGTGAACTTGTGAAAAGAATATCATTCTCAACCTTAATCATCAAAGATAATCGAAAAGCTGAGCGATAGATGATGTCTTTTTACATATGACCTTCACTAGTGAAACACACTGAATTTGTAGTAGGACGAATATTTAGAGAAACATTAAAAATATCTTTCTACCTATGCTCTGATCTACTACTTTCTTTTTCAATCTTGTATTGAAATCTTGCATATTACTGCAGTGCAACGAAATGTAAACACATGCACACGTGTCTTCCAAGAAGACAAGACTCTGAAAAAATGCATGTACACACCGTAAAACTGTCTTTTCCAAGCGATTACACGCGTCAGAAAAAAAGGGTGTATAAACACTCAGAATTCTAGAATTCCACCAATGAAAACATACATTTTTTATCGTTGGAATATTCACGAGCGTATGAACATCTCGAAAGCTGGCGTTTTTTAGCGTGTAAACACTCATTGGCGTCCAAAACGGATTTAAGGCATCAAAAAGTTGATTTTTTTGTACATTTTCCACAACATTTACAAAAATACAAGTTTCAGTGACAATTACTAACCATGTACTCTATCTTGGGTGTGGGTGTCGATATAGAGAAGACTGATACACAGCCACCCACAACCCACACCCGTCGACCTCAATTCGGCCAAAAAAGTTGATGTTGATGGCTTTAGATGCAAGTCATTTCTAGAGATCCCACGCTGATTTGTTATGGAGTTCGAGCCCACAGTAAGTACTTCCAACTTATACGAGCTACTTTTCCAAAGGATCCATATTTTGGAGATAGTCAATCCCAAAGATCAGCAGTTTTTTAATAAAACCCGTTTGTGGGACGATGTTTTTGACGATAGGGAGCGTAATAGAAGTCTGAAATTTTGAGGAGCAGTAGTACTTTCAAATATCTATCTATAATAAAAATTTCATGATCCAATCGGATTCGCATCAAAAATTTTGAAGCCCCAAATTTATGAACAAAAGTGCATTTTTGGACATATTAGGCAATTCATACAATTCTAATGATACAATATTTCTTGATAAAAATTATATGATAAATAGAATTTACTGAGATATACAATTACTGAAAGTTTTAGCTGAATTGACAGACTGTATCTCTAGATATAAGCCCATAAAATTTGCGTTTTGATATAAGGGATCATTTTTATGGCTTTTCGTAAAATGCTCATAAAAAAAATTGTAGGTTGAATATTTTTCAAAACGGTTTGCGTCAAAATTCTTAAAATTTTTTCCTCTATAACATATCCTAAATTGAGCAGAATCGTATGGTCCTGATTGAGCAACTTCGGTCGTGGCTTATGTGGAATGGCTCCTAAACACATTTTTAGTTGAAATGATATTCTAAACTCAATATGTCGTGTTTGCATAATCATTTATCTTATTAGTTTTTTTGGTTTATTCTTCTATAAATGTATTATAAAAATTTATAAATTCCAAGATAAATGTATTTGTTATAGTTTCGTATTGATTTTCAATATCATCTTCTTTCCAGTAACCACATGGTAATTCAATAATAGTCATATCATCGTTTTTGATTTCAACATTTAATTTAAGCATATCTATATTTTCATATCGAATAATTTGAAATTTGATTGGCAATCGACGTTCTCCGATGATAAGAATGTCATAATTATCAATTATTTGATTATTACCTGACCATCGATTATTTTCATTGGATGACCAACAAATAGAATCAAAATAAGTACAACAATGAACAAAAGAATGCTTGACTCGATTGATAAATGATGCTAAACGAATGAATAATGGTTCGCTGGATGGTATTGGTATTGTCGGTAACATTTGTGAACTGTCATCTTGATGTTTCATACTGGTGATTAACTCACAAATTAACAAAATTTGACCTTCAAGTTGATTTATTGGCCATTGTTGTTGAGACTTTCCAAATCCACGATCAAATATTAATGTCAAGTGTCTACGTAGTGAATGAAATTTTCCTGAATTTCGATCTAAGATTAAATGAACAAATAAATTTGATTGATGATAATCAATAAAAATGATATTATTCGTAGTATTTTGTCTTACTAGCTACTTTTTCGAGTATATGTTCAATCAATTTAATAGATTGATCGGTTTCATGTGGTGCTTTACCATTTAGATCACGTGAATGTTTTGGTTCTTTCAATGTAATCATCCAAAACAGCAAAGCGCAAATTAAAGTTGTATCAATCAGTGTACTTTGTCTTGCCGAATCAACTTGTTGGATTTCATAATCAATGTCATTGTTATTTAATACTTCTACTTCGAATTGTGGTACTTCATAGAAATCATTTTTCATTTGTTTATTATCACGAGACCAAATATTCGGATTTGTTTTATCAAGATGTTTTTCATTGATATGTGCAAGATCAAAATCGATTAATGTCAAATGAAGTTTAACACCATCGATTGAATTCGAATTATGAATAAAAATATTTTTTGGTGTTAAATTTCGATGAACAATGTTTTTATTATGAATTTCTTTTACTAAATCGATTAGTAGTAATATTATATGAATTATGTCAGAAAATGTACGTTCCTTTTTTGCAAAATATTCAGCAAGTGTGATACCTTGAATTGTTTCCGTTAGAATCCATAATTTTGTTGTTATATTCAAACTATCTTCTAATTCATCATGATTACAATGGATTAATTTTGGTATTCCGCCGAGTTCTATAAGGGTAAATTATAGAGTTTATTGAAAATACTATCAAACATTTTTTTTGTTTAATATTATATAGTCTTTTTGTTTAAATCAACAATATCGAACTGTGAAGGAAAATAAACAAGGACTCTTTCACTATTAAATTCGAGAGATTGAAAATTTTTGCTATATTCTCAATAGGTTATTTATTTTTGAAGAATTATCGAACCAGAATTCATTCATTCTATATCGATTTTTCAGTCGGACTGTTAAGATTGAAAGGTTTCAAGTAAGACATAACTCAGTGAAAGATAAAATCTACAAAGTCTTTGAGAATCATTAATCCATTTCTTCTTTGTTATCAAAGTAAATGCTTTGTTTTTTCTACTATAAGTCGATACTCACATAAACTATCCTTAATTGAAATATGTTTGAATGTTTGCATGAAATTCGTGGAAGTTACACCGAAAATACTATCCGTTATAGAATTTTAGAAATACTTAAAATTTTGCGTTTTGTTCTGAAAGGAGACAAAATAAAGAAAAATATTCAAAATGAAAACTATCTAGTTTTGAGATATGAATATATTTTTAGTTTAAAATAATAACATTATATAAAAATCTCAAAATATTGTCCGGTACGGAATTTCGTATTTTTTTCAAAAATTCTTAAATGAAAATATTAAAACTTAAGATTCCAATGTAGCATTAAGTATTAGCATGTGTAGTACTATTTCGACCTAACACTGATTAAATCACATTCTTTATCACTAATTTTCTGTTGTCACTTATATATAATTTAGCTCTATGTCTAAGAAGTGATAACTGGATACTTCAGGGGATCATCTCATGACAGATTGGATTGAAAAGACTGCATATTTGCTCTATTATTTTTTAAAATTCTATTGAAAATATTATACTAATGAT
>CAJNOP010001922.1:0-21848 GCA_905250075.1 Rotaria sp. Silwood1 | reverse complement strand
AGGTTCTTCAAAGTTCTATGAAAACACGATTTACTATATACCATTCTATCCGGCTCGAAAAGCTCTACAAGATGATGTTTGTTTCTTATTTCTGAATCGGTTCACCCCATCCGACGAGGCCCTTTAAATAGCGGGACACGAACTTTTGGTACGCTCTAAGTAGACTGTTACCGATAGGTATGACCCATTTACTCCTACGAAAATTTAATGAATTCAAAAAAGATTCATAAAGAAATATATATCTACATATGTTAATTTAGATTTATTTTAATTTTTTTACAAATTTAAAGGGTGTGTGTGGGTGTGGATGTTTGGGTGTGGGTGTGGATGTTTGGGTGTGAGGGTGTGGGTGTGGGTGTGGATGTTTGGGTGTGAGTGTGTGGGTGTTGATATGCATGAAGACAAGAATCAAAGCTACATCCACCCACACCCACACCCGTTGGGAGATTCTATCATCACCTTTGGACTCATTTTTGCTTCCCTTTCTTCTTACGATGGAACATGACGTCCAAGTTTTTTTCAAAACAAATATTAGCTTCATTCATATCACTAAAGCTTTTAGTACGATCCCTGCAAGATAAGCATGTGAAGCACGACAAAGTCACTTTAATTGTGAACGACAGTCGTCGCCATTTCTATTGCAGCCCGCGGTTAGAGCAAAAGGAGCACTAGATTGCAATGTCTGTCACTTTTCGCTATGATATATAGGCCTTTTTGACACGCTTGTCACATACTACTGGATAGCGGAACGCCAAGGAATAGGGTCCAACATTCTCATTACATAGTTCAACACTCATTAACAATCGTGTTTCACAAAAACGACGCACTACACATTACATTAGATGCATGCTCGCATGGAAAAACTATGTCTGTTGTTCTAAACAGTAATATGATAGAAAAAACATCGGACTGGCACTAAGCCAATCATGCAGGATGTTGAAAGAGGTCTTGAACTTAAAGAGGACTTTCCAGTATGAAAGAATATCGATTAGAATCAAATATAGTGAAAGGCACCATAAGACAGGCAATAATTTACATGATGTTAAATCAGAGATGTCCATCGCGGCGCTGCCGCGCCGCTGCCGCGATGACCTGTGGCGGCAGCGGCAGGTTTTTTAAAAAATCACCGCGGCAGCGGCGCGGTAGCGGTAGATTTTTTAAAAATCATCGCGGCAGCGGCGCGGTAGCGGCAGGATTTTTTGGGGGGACATTGAAAAACTGCATGAATTTAATAGAATTTCAGGGTTTACAAATGAAACACCCCGAGACTGAATGAATCTGATGGACTAGTACCAATATCTCTGGTCAAATATAGTCGCAGCAGTGAAATTAGAAACACTTTTTTGTAAACCGCCGCGGCAGCGGCGCGGCGGCGGCACGTTTATTTTATAATTCATCGCGGCAGCGGCGCGGCAACGTTTTTTTTATAAACCATCGCGGCGCGGCAACATTTTTTTACAAACCGTCGCGGCGCGGCTGCGGTGCGGCAGCTTTTTTTTTCTAAGGCCGCGGCGCGGCAGCGGCAGATTTTCAGCCGCGATGGACATCTCTGTGTTAAATATAGTATCTATGTCATGAAATTGCAAAGAGTCTAATAATAATAGACTAATAATGTCACACATTTAGTATAGATGTGCCTTTGACTATCAACATACTAATGTTATGTCTCTCTCGCAAGATCGTTTTAGGTCCGCATTATTAATGAAGTGAGTTCATATACTCCAGAATAGTTCGATGAAACTTGGTAAGAAAACTGAAAGCAAGAGCTCTACAATAACAAACATCTGTGAAGTAGAGAATGTTGCCGTTAGTCTTTTGTTCATATTATATGAGTGTGAACATAGATTCGGATGAACAGAAGACTAACGCTCAGTGCGGAGCAGCACTAAATCTATCTATCAACAATAAAAAAAATGAAAAACGGAAAATCTGAAAATTTTAGGATATGAAAGGGAAGCATCTTTTAAAGAAAATACTTCAAGCGATTGTCATATTCTTTCAATCAAGTTTAAGAGATGAAGATTACTTTAAGAGATTTTTATCGTTCTAGAAAAAAATTAGCTTAAATCGATTATATTGGTTTTACAACAGAAAACAGAGTTCAGTAAATACATCAGAAAAATGCTTGAGGTTAATGATATATTTAATCGATGACTTGGACAACATCGACTTTTTGTGAAAGTTGTTATTTGAAACTCAAGATTCCATTGAATTTAAAGGAAAATTGTCATGAAGAATCTTTTTTTCTGTTCTTTTAAACTAAATCGATTTTAATTCGCTTCTTAACCGTTTTTTTAAATGGGTAGCAAATTGATTCTTTATGTTCATTTTTTGTGATGCGAACATTAATTGAAGAATATAATCCTTGATATTTTTCGCAGTATCGAAAATTGAAGCTTTACTTAAGAAGTAAAATATTCTTTTGTTTTGGTTTTTACTTACTTGGGAGAGTTGGATTGATTGGTGGTGGAACAACAACTGGTACTGGTTGTAAGAGTGGAAATGGCGGGCTGGTTTCTTCTAGTTGGATAATATGGAAATTATCTTGATTGAGACAACCAATTACTTTGAATTGAGTAGCAGCCATTAGAAGTACTTCATCTTCAGTTGGATAATACGAATGTCTACGTATGTCTTTAGCCGATAGACACTGTAAAGTAAACATTGTGCGATCACCTTTTGCTCCCAAAAATTGATTCGAATTCAAAACATTAACAGCCGTTGTACAAGACGAGAAACCCCACCAGACGATTGTTTGTCCTCTGATGTAGCGCTGACTTAGATCTAGTTTAACACCTCTGTACGCAGTTTTAGAAAGCGACGGAAGGCGAAAGAGTGCATTAAGGAAGAGTCTCATAAACAAATACCATGGTTCAAGCTTTTGTTGCCTATCTGATGAGCGTAATGTATCATTCAAAACGAAATATAAACATTTATCTAGTGGCTTCCATCCCATTGTGTACAACATAATTGATGCGGATTCATCTTGTGTCAATCCATCGGCAGGATTTGTACATCGCTGTTTGGCAACATATGCGTGACTTTGAACAGCTGGTAGAATAGGAACAAGCGGTTCAACAGCTATTTCAAGTGGAACAAGTGGCATTTCTTCATAGCCACCAATGGGTGCGATAAACTCAAGCGGTTCCTGGACAATATCTGTAATTCGTAATATACGCTGTGCTATTGCTTCTTCTCCACCTCCTGTGGCCATGTTCAGTAGAAAATAAGTTCTTCACGAAATATTAAAATGATATATATCTAAAAAGCAATAAACGACAACTTTTATAGATTATTTTTACCACCATTGATTTTTTTTGTCTCTTGGTAATAATCAAGTTTTAAGAACATTGGACTTTTCTTACACTGCTGTATTTGATCTTATATAACCTTCAAAATTTATAGAATGCCTAACGTTAGTTCCAATACTTATGTGGAGATATCCTCTGATGACACCATCAAAGTAATTTTAAATTTTTACATTGAATTGTTAATATGATAGAGATTTATTGAATACTGAATGCACCCTATTCCCTTAACTATCGATACCTCGTTGTCTAATTTTTTACCACCTTTCTTATAATGAGTTTCATTAACATATAACTGCTTCTTTCGAATTATTATGTCCTTTATATTTCAATAAATGAACAATGAGATTCGTTGAAAACTTCTGAACAGACAATTTTTGTCTATTACAGTGTTTTAACAGAATCCAATGGAAGCTGATGGTGCGAACTATCCGAATATCACACAGCTGTTTTCTCAAATAAATATAGAGAATAAATGATAGAAATTAATCTATACATTTAACTAGAAAAAATGCATGTTTAAACATTGATTTTTATAACGAATGATGTACTCAGAGCTCTTTCTCTTATTGAAAATGCTAGCAAGAATGCTGTACGAACTCGTCATTATGATGAATGATAGTAGTAGGTTAGTGTTCCAGAAGAAAACTGCTATTATTACAATTGATGATGAGACCATGAAATTGCTGTTAATTTCAGTCAAATGAATATTGATATCAAGTTATCGTACGTCAAAATAATCGTATCATGTTTTTCAGAAAATGCCAGTATTGAAGGTTGCCTACGATGTTTTACAACTGTCGATTTTTTCAAATGAAGGTAGAGTAAACCGACGAAGTATTGCATGTTTCTTAATCAAAATGTGTTTGTCATTGTTAAAAAGCTATCATTATTTATATGTATTCAATTGAACGAAAGACAATTAAGAAAGAAGTTTTCGTGCTCCATTTATTTCAATAAAATATCTCAAGACCTTTTCAAATGATCATTAACAATGATTGACGAAGATGAGAGACACAACAATGTTCGTATTCTGTTGCTCCTAGCATTTTCTAGCCAATATACGAATAATAATAATAATAATAATAGAATAAATTACAGTCTATTACGAATCCGCGAAAAATGTCGCTTTGTGAAGAATGCAACGTTTCTTTGTCCTTCTCAATAGAAACTTCTATCCATTAGATTTGAATAAAATTACCTAATAATATGACCATACTTAAACTCATACAGCCGATTATTCTTCAACAAAATTAAAATTAAAATCGATTGGGAATAGTTTTCTTTTGAGCAAGTTATAGCCAGATACAGATCGATTACCATATGAAAGACGAGTATGATATTGATCAATTTTAATTTTGACTTTGCAGTATTATCAGATGGTCGATAGTCTCACTTGTGAAGCGTTTCATGTGATAAGAACCTTTATTTATTAAATAGAACCTATTAAGACCAGATAAAATATAGAATAAATCGTGCCCTTTCAGTCATCCTTCTCTAGTTTTATCCAATTTACCAAGATTTTTATTTTTATTAAGGTAACCAATACCCAACAGAAAATTGCAATATTAGCTATACTGAAATGAGAAACGGATGGAACTCAACTGGAAATCTGTTGAATGATAATTTGACCGACTTATTTAGCATCTGCCTTTGACAAACTCTCTGTCGTTATGTATCGTTCACAAATGCTCGCAGATAACGTAATTAAATGCTATCTATTTCTGGTAACGAACAAATCACATTCTGTTACATAGAAACTAAGTACATATAATTAAATGAAAGGTAAAAATAAATTCAATTCGATGAAGTTTAGCAGAAAAAAAAACCTGTATTTTTAATTAAAAGATATAACCTATACGTGATTCTACTAATTCAATGAACAATCTAAAAACTTAAATTCATCGTTTTTTATTGCTATTGTCACATTTCTTTCATGAAACAAGCTTCTTATTACACTCAAATTTTGTAACACTTTGTACTTGATTTTCTCTTACTTTTCATCGACGAAATTATAACAAAGAATACGTTGACTTTTACTCTATGAATATTTGATCGTATCATGCTAGTGATAATGAGTGTATTTCATAAATTTATTTATGTTCTTTTAGTTTTAATGACAACAGAAAAAAAATGATAACAACAGAATTAACATAGAGCTCTTGCTTTGCGGATGTTTTATTCTACCTACAACTACTTGAACTTTCATCCCTAAAATCATAGATTACAAAGAGTAAAATAGTTTCTGGATTTTCTACTTTCAAATTAAGGTTTCTCGACTAGTCAAACATTTTCTGTCCGGTTTAGGCACAAATTATTAGCGGATCACCCCATTATTTGAAGTTATGGTTTTGTGTCAAACACTAGTTGCGCCGAAATTTCATGGAAAAAAGAAATATTGATACTATGAATAAAGAGTCTTCATGGAAGTTTTTTTTCCATCCTGTATACAACATTAGCTAACCTAACGGCTTTGCTTTAATAATTTAATGTGAATATATGAAAGTTCTTTTTTAATGGGAACCCCAATAATATTTTCAGTTTTCATACACCCAAAACAAAAACAATCGTACTTTCATAAAGTCATTGCTTTGTCCACCTGTCAATGAATTATCACCAAAAAATTAATGTTAACAAGTGTTTCACATAACATAAAAACACTAGAAAAAATGGCCTACTTTGGTGCAACTTTTTTTTTGAAAGCAGCTGTCCACATGATCATTTAGGATCTCAATTCAATTTTCTCTTGATGAAATTAAATATAGAAATATTGAAGTAGGATTATAACTGCATGCTTCAAACATATAGAATCTCTAACTTCCATGGCGGATTTTGGAAGCGTAAAACATAGACTAGATGGCTAAGTTTTAGAGATGCGCATCACGGCTGAACATCTGCCATTACTTTGGGTAGATAGTAGTCTTTTAAGAATAACGATTATTCTACATGCGAGCATGGCGATGTATTATAGCACTCTTGATTTCCTAATTCTGAAGAAAACAGTAGGAGGTTTGATAAAATTCTGTGTATTTGAAAATCATGAAATCGACGAAATTCAAACATCTATCAGAAGGCAGACATTTTAATATTGAAAAGTATACGGTAGTTTTAGGATTCGAGGAACACTAATAGATCTATGATCTTGCAAAATCCACAGAACTCAACTAATCGAAGAAATCTACACCACTCTAAGTATTCTAGAAACACGCGAAATCTATGATTTTCAATGAACTTAAGGTGATAGCTGCTTGTTTTTAATAATTGAGTTAAACTGTATAAAAAAATTTTCTATTATGAAAATCTTTCAATTTCTCTGGAATAGAAAGTAATCAATCATTGCTCACAGTCGCATCCATATTTGCAGTATAACAGTTTTAATTTTGATTATAAAATCATTGGATCATTCAAATCAAGTTCTTATTATTGAAGAAATGCTTTATCAAGTTGCCATCTAAACGACTACAAGTTGGTCTATCAATATTTCGTTTATTCTCTGCTTCGCAGACATTCTTTTATGATGTTTAATGCTGGCCTCCGATTCATCCTATATTTCCTATAATACCTATATTCTTGGAAAATCCTTTATTTTGTCCTATATTTCGATTAAAATTCCTATTTTACCTATATTTTAACGAAAAAAGTAGGAAATATCCCAAAATTTGTAAGTTTTGCTAGTCTTTAGATGTTGAACAACGCATTCAGTGTGCGATCATATGCTTTAAACAAGCTTCTGTAGTATGACGATATCTATTTTAGCAGGAGCGGCGTGAGTGGGGGAAGGTTAGGAGATGGTACCCCTGCGTTTGAAAATTTCCGTTTTTTTGCACAACGATTTTTGAAAACTTTTGAAAAATTTACAAAATTTTCGGAAAAGTTTTTAAAAATTTATAAAAAACTTCAGAAAAAGTCGCCTACCCTGCCTCAAAATTTGAAGTTCGAAACGTTTTCTTAATACTTCCTCCCATTTTTCGCAAGTACCCCCTGCTTTGACCTCTTCGCGCCGCTCCTGTATTTTAAACAGTTAGCATTTTTATTTTTTCACCAGTACATAGTTCTTACTTTGAACTAGGTTCTCTATGAAAATCAGTAGTTTTGTCTATCATCTCGATATACGACAATGTTTCTCTGAAAATATCTAATTTTTCAATAAGTTAGATGGTCGCTTTTCTGACATCAGAATTATATTATTTACGTACCACTACAACGAACAACGTGAGTTCTATTTGTTAGCATAATATTTCAATGAAGAAAGATAGTTTTCGCAATATAAACTATTTCAAAAGAAATCAGATTCTTGAAAATGCTTGATACCGGGATGTCCGAATACTTTTTGGAGTACCTGTAATTCAGTATTATCTTGATAAGTCAAATTTAATTATGAAAAATAGTATTTGTGTTTTTTTCATTTGTTTGTTTTTTTCAAGATTTATGATCTACTTTTTGTTATTCGTTGATTTGTGAAAAAATTTTTATAATTAAACTATATAATGATATTCGAATTAACTATTTATTTCAGTAGAAAGAAATTAGATAAGAATTCTGATTACGGTCGAGCTGTTCATGCTAGCTTCATTAGAAAAAATTTCGAGCAGAGAAGTTAACAAAAGCAGACAATTGAGCAGAAACAATGTATAGTAGATCCTATATTTTTGCCACTTTTGATTAAAAATCCTATATTTTAGACAAACTTGATCCATTAAGGATTCCTATTTTTTTAAAAACTCGCAATCGGAGGCCAGGTTTAATGTTATATATAAATATATTAAAACACTCTGGAACGATGTTGTTACTGTATAAAAACATTTTGTAGTATTCTCAGCTTTGACCATATTCTCAAGATTTGTTGAGATATGACTATTCTTATTCTGTAACACTCAAAACTCTTGACTTACTCCACAATTATTAACAAACATTTAATCAGAAGCTGTTTATAGAAAATTTTCATAAGTCTTATCTAAGTAAAAATCATTACAATATGGTAATTGATGTAAAATAGAGCATAGTTTGATAAGATTACATTTCTTAGATTTTTTAATCGTTATTGTTTCAAATATTTCCATCCCAAAATCAACATTTTTAGAATAGTCTTGAACTCATTTCATTTTTTATCAAGACAATTATCTATTTGGATATATGAGTTAGGTTCACTGAAAAAAGTGAGAAGAAAATGTTTATTCTATATTCATTCTTTAGAATAGAATCTTTGTTGTCTTGGTTTTTCTGAACGTGGGCAAACAAGATATTATCTTGTGAACTGTTTAACATTGAAAACTATCAACATTTCTATAGTCTACTTCAACACAACCTTCACTCGTATCACTCCTGCTATCATGTTAAGGTGGTTCCAAGAGTTCGTAGTACATATATTTTCAGTACTAAATATACCATGATTCAGAATGAAGTAATGTTTGATCGACAAATAAAGGGTGTTCATTAATGAAAAAAGGATACTAACAATATCTATATATAGGCGATATGACTACACGTAACATTTCATAGATAATTTTTAATTGCAGACATGTTCAAAAATTTCAACGTCTGCAAGAGTTCGATTGAAGTTAAATCTCCTTTTGAAAAACTAGAATAGCAAGTAGCAATTCGAGATCACTCAACTAAATACGAATGAAGATATTAGTTCAGCATTACTCTAAAATCAGTTGATCTCACTTTTAGTCTCCAATACGATTTTACACTGAATGCACCAATTACATTCAAATTCTTTGAAAGTTACTAGATTTTTTAAGAAGCACTTCTTCCCTCCAAAGTCGTGTTCCATCGTCAGAAGTAAAAATCTTGAAAATGGCTATTGAATTCAGGAAGACAAATCTGTTAGAAAGTAAAAGTGAGGCCAACCAATCTCAGAGTAGTAGTTAGTTTTAAACTCCATTCTTATTTAGTCGAGCGGTCTTGAATAGCTTCTTGCAATCATAGTTTGTAGGAGAAAGATTTAACTTCCATCGAACTTTAGCAAGTTCTGGTATATGACATGTAAAGATATCGCTTATATATATATATTGTCAATATTAGCCGTCTCTATAAATGAATCATAAAAAAATAATACTTTTCATATGTATCAAAACTGAAGGAACACATATTATGTATTCATGTGACGCATACTATCATATCTCAAGTGTATTCATGAAATCCTAGACTAATACAAGAAGTTGCATGATAGTACAAGGTAAGAATTCTAGCTTCTGCGGGGTAATCCATATAGTTCTGATAGTTCAAATATGGTTGTGTGAAACGCTAAAATCACAATGCTGTACATGATACTTCTACATGTCAACAGTATCCTTCAGACAATTTTCTATGAACATAGAAAGAGTATTTTCTTAGAGAGCATTTATTGATAAGAATTATATAGAAAGTTGTTTACAAGTTTCAAACAAAAATACGGAGACATTTTATGGCTCTTGCTA
Organism: Rotaria sp. Silwood1; assembly: GCA_905250075.1. Taxonomy (NCBI): domain Eukaryota; kingdom Metazoa; phylum Rotifera; class Eurotatoria; order Philodinida; family Philodinidae; genus Rotaria; species Rotaria sp. Silwood1. Next base: position 12,118 of record CAJNOP010001922.1, on the reverse strand, counting down.
AGAGAAGAAAAGCAAAACGCCTTTATGTTAATTCTTACAGTCACTAGATCTAATTTTATTTCAAGAAGAGAAAAGATTTTATGTGATATATGGACATCTGTTACTGACGAATCCATGTGTTCTGAAGCATGTAAACAAATAATTTTTTCTAGAGTAATATACCATGGGTGACTGTTTGTATTGAAAATAGCATACGAAGAACTGAAGTAGTTTTGCGAAAGATGTGTTCGAAGAAGATTACTTCACTTTTGAAAACGTTCTATGTTCACCAGATGAAAGACTTCGTATATAAAGCTATTTTTTGTAGATTTCGAAAGGAATCATAGAATATAACTTTTGTTAAAAGACTGATACTCTCGATTTCTCGAGCAGAACTATGCTATATATTTATGAGACTACGAAATTTAGATTGTTTTTCATCTCAGTACTTATTACAATTTTGACTTAGGTATTCATCATCAGCTATGATGGCGTCAAAATTCTCTAGCGTTATTCTATTATTTTCAATTGATCATGTATTAAGCAGATGAAATTGTTAACAAGATGTAGCCTGTGACAAATTTTCACTTACGAGATTCCACTGGTTTTTTAAACACTTAGTTTTGCTTAATGGCTACTTCTCCAGCAAGAAAGGATGTCATAAATAACCCTCAAGCCTTTGACTATGTTCACCAGAGTTTTATGCGAGACACGGCATTTATCTTCATTCTTATTAACAGCTTTGCTGCCCAGAGCTATTCGCATTCACAAGGAAAAATCATCGTTGTTTTTCGCTCCTCTTTATCTGACCATAACGCGTGGCTGCATATTACAAAGCTTTTCCCTTTTATTGTTACACATTTTAATACGCTCAGGCAACCAAGACTGCAAAACACTATGTGTTAACAAACTATGAACTTATTAAGACGAGTAGTATTGTTTTAAATAGCTGCATTTTTGTCAGTTTTACTCAGCGTTTTATAAGTTTTAAGATTTGCAAAATTTTGAGAGCGTTACAGTCCTAAAAAGTCAACTAGAAAAATACATTTTTTTTCATGCTATCTATTGTAAATGACTTATGACGAGCATGAAAACTATTTTGAGAGATGGTCATGCTGTAGTAGAGTGATATGATTATTGAAACAAAATTCCTAACATATCTTCTGCGAGTAGATGAAAAAGTTTCACATAGTATGAATATTTAATTTGAACTCTGTATAAGGATATATACTGATCATCTGTCGATTTTATAATTGACTTTATTCAATCAGTCTTTTAGTTATCTTTCGTCTTAGTTAATTACTATGTTTTCTGTATGTCTTCATGTAACATAGAGTTAAATACTAAAGAAAATGTACAGCTAATATGGAGACATATTTCCTTCTGTTTCTAATTTCATTTTACACGGGATGATGTTAATAAACGACTAGTTTTTGTTGATTATCATTTTCGAAGTTTCGTTGAAATAGGTTCACAAATTATAAGATATACTGGTGGAGTTAGTAGAAGAGAAACAGAATAAATTATACACCCTATGTACGAACTTTGAACAGATCTAAAATTATTCAACACATAGAGTAACTTAGCTTTGGATATTTTTGAGTCTCTAATATCATCGTCAGAAACCCATAGCTGAGACCTGAAAAATCAATTTTGATGAGTCCATAAATTTTAAACAGCTTAACACTTCTGGTTTTTCATTTTCATCTTGATTTTAACAAGTGAATTTTTCTCAGTTTTTCTTATCTTCTAATGATTTCTTCTCATGTTTCCGTACTTTTTTTTTTCATTAAAACCTATTCACTTCGTAAGTTATTTCCTGTACATTCTTCCTACGTTGCTAGATGTTCGATATTTGAAATTAAGCAATCTTTTGAAAGAACAATTGATAATACTATAATTCAAGGTTTCTTGAGACATTGTTATGATAAATTAGTAGTTGTTCTGGTTTCACTCTAATCTTGTATCTTTGTCACGTAGATTGAACTTCCTCATCTGTTTCTTTATCCAAAATTATACAAAAATATTTTCTTCATCGATCAACTGTGAAAAATAAAATGGATATGAAAGCATTATAATTGTATAGTTTAGAACAGATTAGTAGGGAATACAGCCTAATAAATATGATGGTGTTACAGAAGAGGCACAATGTTGAAAAACCAAAACGTTCATTAGGACATTCTCTAAGAAACTTTGAGGCATAGAATTGTCGCATTTTCTTTAAACATATTATTTAATTCAAAACTCGAACGTGTAAAACAATGCTCATAATATTAAATGAAACACAGTTTATTTTGATTTATTCGTTACCTAATATTATGGAAGAAAACCTCGTGAGGAGCTTCTCTTGTTCTATTTATCATATTATTCAATTTACACAATTATATAAATTATGCGCTCCTTCTCACGAGCCCTTATACATATTAATGAATAAGAAAGCGAAGTGAATATTTATTATGTATGTGATATGAAGGATAGGACAATGCGTAGATACATCTTTTTGAACGTTAAGAGATGATAAAATGGTGCAGATATTGCTAAACCATCAAAAACAACAATGTGCTAATACAGCAGCCTTTCTTGTCAAATTGTTAAACTTATGTTCACACGCTTGAATATTTCTCTATCACCGAAGCTTATCTCTTCAAGAGTGAGGCTCGCTTTAGTTTTAGAAATATTTTTGATGCTCTAACAGACGCGCTGACGGTCTGAAGAATTTTCCAGTCAATATGACACTTGTATGAGCGGTTTAAGTGTTTTTTCGTGTAACTGAAACAAGGTTCAATGGATGGAGCGTTTTCTCGCTATCCTCACATGGACAAGCTGCATAAAGCTTTTCGCGTTTCTGACACATGTATTAGTGGTCAGCGGTTATTTTGTTTAACTCTACGAAATGAATGATTGAACCGTTGTTTTTTTTTCCGATAAAGCCAGCAAATTAATGAGCTGCCTAAAGACTTTCGGCATCTATCTCACAAATTTCTCAGTGATCTAAAAGTCTTGACGGTTACTCAAAAGTATTCATCACTAGCCCGAAGCGCTTGAACATTAATCGAATACATGGACCGATCTTAGACACTTTTATGGTGCCCATCAAACACATTCAAAAATCACCAGAAAGTTTTTTCGTCACCCGAAGATATTAGTCAAAATCTAGAAGAAATTCTTTGCTAACCTGACACACTAATCATTTTTCTGAACATTTTTGTTCTTATTCAGACATATTTCTCCATGATCCAGAAGTTTTCGCTACCAAGTGAAGAAAACTGTCAATAGTGTGAAGCTTTTGGTTCTTATTAATACCTGTTTTCATATGGTTCAAAAGCATTCATCCCCATCAAAACATATTCATTGATATCTCGAAGGCATGGCCCATTAGCGTGATATTTATATTTATTCTGCGCGACTTTTGACGCTTCATTCTACATAAGCTGTGAGTGTGCATTTCATAACAATTCACCAATACTCACACGTTGTTGAATAAGCTTCGAAGTGATGCAGAAGGATTCAAAATCGTCTTTTATACATCTGCTAATGTACTAAGAAAAGCTCATTCATAAAAAAATTAATTTCATGGTGGGATAATGTCATATTATCTATAAATTAGACTTAGAATTTTTTAATCAGTCACCAAAAGATAGAATGCATGACAAAAATATTAAAATAATTGATACATCAAAACAGTTCACACACATGACATGAGTCACACTAAACTATGTCGATATAAACAATTTTTAACGTATCTGAAAGAATGTTCTGCACGCCAATATATTAGAAATATCTCGCAGTGGTGTCATTTTTAACTAATATTACGGTTCGATACGAAAGTCAGTTATTACTTATGGTCTAACAAGAATGATTCTTCGTCTCATGTAGTGAAATCAATTGTTTTTAAGTTTGAAAAACTTTGAGTGGTCTTACGCATAAACTGCCTATAATTCATGAATAGTTTATGTGCTAACACGAATGAGCAACTTTTTCGTATGAGCAATATTAAATATTTCAGTTTTTATTTTGATCATACTGTCTAGATCCGGCCACATCTAATGAAGTAGATTTAGATAGAGAGTATCGATTTGTCAGGTCAAAAATTCAGGTGTCAGATCCAACAAGACTTTATAAGATGTTACCATCAGATTAATTAAGATCATTCTTTCAGTATTACTGCAAGAGTTGAATGAACATCTTGCAACAATTAAAAGATAGAAAATGGGAAATTACAAAATACAAATCTTCCACCACTCTCCAAAATCATCTATAAAAATCTTTCTGAAAACACGTATCTATCGATTTGGTTCGATTTACTCGAAATTACCGAAACTTCTAAACCTGACTTCAGTTGTCCATATTATAACAGTAAAAATATATCTTCTTACACACAAATATGTAACCGTCCAAGTAGAAGAAAGATTTGCAGAATAATTGTATATCGTTTGAGGCAAAAATATAAAATATCAATAAATGATACATAGAAATAGAGAGAAAAGAAAAAGAGATCATATCTCGAAAGAGCAATATAGTATGTAAAATGTGACATCTGATAAAACTATATAATTGAATACGAGCATCAGTGAATAAAGACGCAAGAATAAGTTTGTGACTATAATGGCAACAGTGGAAGCACAAAATAGACTACTTTACAAATATCAGTAAATGGATATAATAATACGAATGCAAGATTACGGACATAAGAGTATAAATGAATGCTAATAAGGATAAAGCAAGAAGAATATAGAGATAGGTCCAAGGATATTGGTCTAACAGTTTAAGTATCAGCATAAGGTCGTGAAGATACAAGATAGAAGGATGTAGCGGCAGATATAAGGTGTAGCCTAACGGTTATAGCTATTATCATGTAGTCTATAATATATAGATCTAAGGTTTGAGTTCAAGTGATTTAGTTACATAAGTCTGTAAAGGCATAATGATTTGGGTATGTCGATGTATGCAATATCCAATTCAAATATTGATTCTATGTGTATATTCATTATGTTATAAGCTTTTACAAAACTAGATCCTCTAGTCTCTGACAAAGAATAGAGTCTTAAGTTGTGTGAATTATTGTATAAGCGTGTGAAAATACAATGAAACTCAATAGTACGGTCTTGTATGTTCATATAAGACCATATTGTTCAGTCTTATTCGTACTTTAATGTAAATTCTGATGTAAAGTCGCAGAGTTGACGATTTTTCTATGAATCCGTAAGATCGTAGAGTCACACATTATATGAATGTAAAAGATTATACGAAAATTCGTTACAAAAATTTGCATTAGCCGACATAGCTAAGTTCACGTCCCTTAACTTATGTAACTGATTTTCTTCAGTCTATATCTTAAATATATATATTAACAATTATCTGATAAATTTCTGTTCTTAGAACTTACATCTATGTTGCTATACCTCTATATTCAACTTTGCGTCGTTACTCACTGATCCTCATACTCAATCATTCAGTTGTACATAAATGAACTACCATTTAGCCTTTGAACAGTATGATTTCTTCTACATGCCGCTTTGTCAGTAAGTTTCCCTATATAATTACATTTTTTTATTTACGTTAATACAAACTTATTCTTCACAACTTCAATTTGCTCTATACAAGCTTTTATTCTTATTCAACAAGATAAATATATATTACTAGAATAAAAGAAACATATATAACGTTTAGAAAATTAATTTTCTAGAATAAGTCAAGTGAAATAGGCGATAATGGAAGACTCATGTTATCTGATTTGATATAGCTTATCAATGATAGAATTAATCCTATCTTATATATGATCCCGCTGATGTTCTAATAGCTCCTATTCAATGATTCTACTACAAATTTTTTGGGATATTCAAAACAAAGAGTCTTTCGATTGTTCGACGAGATTTTGTCTAAGTTATCAACTTTCTTATGCAGATTAATCATCATGTATATTTATACCCAAGATATTCGATTGAAAAGACACAACTGTATTGTTTTTTTTATTAGTAGAAATCATTGTTCTTCATCTTTTCGTTAGTGTAACATAATGGTTTTCTTATTGTAAGCACGTTGAAAGACAAAACTTTAGTTGATTAAAAACTATATTGAGTTTATAGTAATTCGTATGAATAGTTCATTATTGTACGCATAGTCAATCTTTCATTCTGACAAGAATTACTCTGGTAAATTAGAGAAAACCTGAAAAGTATTACAAAAGATATTGCAAATACTTTTTAATTTCTATGAATTACGTGCGAAAATTTTATTTCGACGCTTGATCTGTCTAATCTAATTCAATAGTATGATTTTAATATTTAATTTTGATTCTATGGGAACAAACAATATTAATTATTATTCTTTTAATAACTTGTCATGACAGATGATTAAAAATGACAACGAAAAGTTACTAACGATTCACTCTATGATTCAAAATACAGATCGATAGTAAAAAGTTTAAAATACATAATTAATAACATAAAAGATTGCATGATGAAGAAATATATAACAATCAACTATAGATACGGCATGATTGTTAGTCTTAGTAGAGATATTTTGTATACTATCTCGTAATGTCACTTATCATAACTTCCCATAGAGTTATAACTTTTACAGATGAAAAGTGATGCGGGAAAGAAAAAAAGACATGATAGTTTAATAAGTATGTACTTCATTTTCGATATGAAATCATTAAATTATCCTTGCAATGAAGTTTAGAAGTTAGATAACCTTAAATGTCAATGGCACAGACAATGAAAAGAATTCGATTCACTATGTCATTCACCTGATGTTAATAATCATTTTGAGATACATTTTATTCTATTAGCCAAAGCCAGGAACAATATAATTTACTCCTAGTTAGATACGTAAATTACATTCTTATTTGCTAGCAAATGATAGAGTCTATCCCTTTTTTCTAGCGCATACGTATTCGTAGAATAGGAATAAAACATTCTACTACATTGAACGTTCAAATGTGACCGGTTATTGAGCTGCTTATCTTAATAAAAAGCGAACAACCGTCATCATTTAATTGGTTAATATTAATAGTTCCCGAGTCACTTAATCATCAATACTAAGTTTTAATTAATTCTGCTCCTACTTATGTAACTTAAACTTCAGTGATAGGGATAATAATAGAACTATTCCAAGAAATACGAATCGTTAAGAAGTTTATCAAATTTTTTGAATTTCATTTTCGTTCGCGGGAGGCCGATTTTCGATGCTTTAGTCAACTGTTATAGAAGAACATTATCTTCTTGAGACGGACATCCTACCACACGAAGCATCCAAAAAGAAAAGGGTCTGTATCGTTTGTTAGCAGATAAGTACATAACTTGCATATCTGTCTAAAACTATGTGCGTATTATATTTATATATTCATTTTAGACAAGTAAATAGTAAATACTTTATTATATTCGAATTAATGCGACTAACCTTTCAACTGATAATACAATGAAAGAATCACTTTATCGGTGATATTTCTTCTTTCAAGTAGTACTGATTGGAGTGATTATTATGTCATCAGTAGAAACACCTGCAGAACGTGAGCAAGTAACTTCGTTTCACTTCCTTGCCATTTTAACTTGTTTTTATATTTGTAATATATTTTCTTTCGTTATCTTTATGTCTTATGTCGCTCTTACTAGATGCTATTTTTGATTTATCAACATAATTGATTAGATCTTTTCTTACTATACTTAGTAAATACCCACAATAATAACAGTTAGATGTTTTTAGAAAAAGTAGTGAAAACCTATTGAAGTGATTAGGTTTCTTTTGTGTTTTTTTAACATATTAACTTCGATTAAAACAAACAATCTATATGTCGAAGTTGTTAATAATAATCAATAATATCAATTCTTTTAACCCATGATGGTAGTTTATAATATTGCAATAGTTTCGAATATAAATTTGTCTAATAAACATGAAGAGAATATATGCACTATAAATACGTAGCAGTTTTATTCTCTATATGTTTTCGTATATTCATCTTTTCAAGTCTTTTATTAAATAATATCTTAGAGACAAAGAGAAACTTCTACTCGGTTATGTTACTTAACTGCTAGTTCAGACGTCAACCTAACTTGTCTGCTTTTCGTTTTATCTTGTATAAATGCCTTATCATCTAGACTTTACTTTTATGCTTGTTGGAAAATGAAGCGAAAATTTTTCATAAAATTTCTAATTTCAAAAACTTAACCTTATCTATTGCAAATTTTACACTTACTGCTAGTGATTATGTGAATTCAAAAAGAAAGTCTCCATGATATATTATTTGAACAGCGCAATACATAAACAAAACAAGTGAGAAAACTCCATGGATTAGCACTTCAGTAACAAATATGCATCAAAGTTTCGCTGATTCCTTTAAAGTTTATTAATTAACAAATTAAAACTTCAGAACATCTGAGAAAAATTTGACTGAAATCGAAATGATGAAAACTTAGAGACCTGCGGAACAAACTTTTCTATGTCTCGAATTCCGTTTGTCCTGTAAACGGAAAAAAATAAAGATATGATTTTATTCAAGAGAAATACATCTCTTCTATACCATCAATCGAAACAATTTATTCATATCTATGATTGGAAGATGATTTACGAATTTCTAATAAGTATTTTTGGCTATACAATGCCGATCAGGAAAAACGTTAGATACGGATAAAATTTAAAGTTTGCTATTGAACGAGCGAAATATCTGAACTTTGAATATTACAAACTGTTCATTTGCCTGTAGCGAAGTTTAGATAAAAAGATTAACTTGAAGTACAACTGTAATTTAATACTCTCCTTGTCATTCATACACTGATTGATCGGTGAAGTTTTTCAACCAAATAAACAAATGTGCTTAAATAGCATTACAGGTCAAATAACTGCCAAAGAAAATGATAAGAAGTAGATATTAAAGCCTCTCGCGGCTTGGTTTTTTTGTGTTATTCTTCGACACTTTATTTAAATACTAAAATGTTTGTGAAAAATATGAAATCTAAATTTACAATGGATATCGATATACAAGCCCGAAAATTTCAGAACAACATTATTTTCGAATTGTCTCGACCGCGTTTATCTCACAGAACGAAACAAACGAAGTTTTTCGAGGTTCGAAACTGTCTCCCAGAACTCTATGAAAACCACAAATGTTAACCCAGTAGAAATGCGCTAAAAATCGCGAACGAATATAAATTCATTCAGATATTCAACGTATTGTGACCATATTTAAGTCTGGATGTGGGTACGAGGGATTCTCAGTGGTTGTTGATACATGGATAGTTGAGTGCGCGTGTTTGGATGTGCATGACTGTGTGTGTGTTGTCACAGCTCGCTCACCATAACTACACCCACTCACACCTATCCACAAAGCATCACACCTAGATTCACACCCACACACCCGCATCCTGATTGAATGTAGATGTATAGCGGTGAGTGGAATTAGACATGTGCCGAGCTCGAGTCTAGACCGAGCAGGTGGAGCTCGGCTTTGGCATAGTCAGGTTTGGTCGGACTTAAGCTCAGCCAGAGCCTAAACGAGTCTAACCGAATCTGAGGTACTTGTACTCAGCACATCGATAGTTGGGATTGGATGTTTAAGCTTAGTTTATTAAATGTGGATGTTTGGGTGTGGGTGTATGGAGAGGGTGGGTGGATGTGGCCCTTATTTTCACCACATTCCACACCTACACCCACACATTCATACCAATCCTGAAAAGGTTTTTGGTTTCACTGCTAAGCATTTTTATGCTACACAAAGGTTTCACAGTCGCTGTTAACGATCCACTCATTCTTCTCGATAGGTAAACTTGCGAAGCGTGAAGGTATCGTCTTTAGGCCTTATCTTATGAAATAACCAGTGACATAATTTTGATACTTCGATCTCAATATCGAAAATCACGAAAAGGTCATAAATAGAATAGGACACACATGTGGAAAGCTAACTATGTAAAATGTGGACAAAACTCTACAAGAAAGAACCATTAAATCAATAAAATTGTGTGCGATTCATACAGTTAAATACACTCGATAAACTTCTGGCTAAGAAAAAATCATCAGTTGATCCGATAAACGATAGTTCGTGGTGAACATCTATTTCATTTCTGTCTCGATTCTTTGTAATGAATATTCTAGTCATACTTCCGTTATACTGATGACGTTTGAAAAAACTCGAAGATTTGCTTAGGAACCATGGTCGTAAGTTACTTACTAGGATGCAATAATCAAAATAAAATTTTTCAAAAAATTTCAATAGCAATAATTTCCAACTTGGTTGAATGTTGAATATGCAAAATGCATCGTTTGTTTGTCAAAGGACTCTTGTGTTACTTGTGCAACATAAAAAAGGCTTTACTTCCTTGTCTTTTTCCTCTCTTCCTTATTCCTTTTTTTTAAATTTCCGTCAATCAAGCGCTTTCTTGAAAGGCACTGCCCATGACAACAGTAAAATACACAACATGGAGAGTAGACAAACAATGATGGCAAACAAAAAAAATATTGGTAAAACAGAATACATTTCAAATAGACCACACGCATTGATACTCATTTTTGTATGATGTAAAACTGTTGGCATTGTTGAACAACAGACAATGATAAATAATGATAGACTTTCTTTAGTATCAGATAAAGAAACGAAATTTACATTAACATGAACTTGCGACAAGTTTTCAGTAAGATAATATAAAAATTAATAATTTTCAACATAGTCATGATTAGCTGAACTACGTAAAGAATATAGAAAAATTGACATATTCATCTTATTTCTTCAATACAAGAAAGAAAACAACTGAAAAAGGGTGTGGATGTTGGTATGAGTGGATGAAGAGAGGATACACAGAGCACCCACACCCACATCTACACCGTCATAAAATATTCATAAAATAGACTCATTTATCTGGGAGGCAAGTTGAAAAATTCTTTTCTCATATTATTCTCTCAATTTGATAATTTTTTTCTTGTAGAATTTATTACATGGAAATCAACTTTTGAGCAAAGTAATAGTTTAGCATATGTGAAAAATTGTGATTCAAAAGTTTAATCTAAAACTGAAACAAAATATTATTGGTATTATTATGATAATCGAAGAAAATTTTTTAAGTAATTTCATCTTAAAGGTATTTGGTTTTTTATTTGAAAACTTTTAAAAAATATTTTAGATAAACAAGCATTGTTATTAATTGTATATTATCATTCGAAGTTTATGTAGCTAGACGTAATCTAATATTCATACAGTATTATCTAGTAGATTAGGATTATACAGATGAACTATTATCAACTATTCATAGTAATTCAACTCTAGTAATAACAAATAGTGAATTAGTTGAACAACTATTCATATAAAACTAGCTATTAATCATTGTATTAGACTTCGATATCAACATCATTTAATGATAAGACATGCGAGAATTCCGAAGATTGTTAGAGGAATTTAAGAAATTCGTTAGACTTAATATTGTATCAATGAGTCATAGAATTCTTTTTCTTAATTCAAAATGATCTATTCAATTAATTCTTTTATTCTTCTCAATTGTAAATTAATAATGTGATTAAGTATATGTCAATAATTGAATCAAAGATTGTTATTAGATAGAATAATATTGATTATACATTATGTCTTAAATATATTAAAGAATATTTGTATTAAATTAAATTTTAAATAGAATCTTCAAATATATCGAAGATCTCTAATATGCTAAATTAATAAATATTTTCAATTGTATAGAATATTATTTTGAGAACAGAACCAATATTATTTCGATGACATATCTGAGAATATTTGAGCACAACCATTCATGAGTTACGTAAATTTTCAAAATTAAAAAGCATATATTTCGAGATAATGAATTGTCTGAGAGCTAATTTTTATATGTTCAGTTATTCTAGATACCTTGAAAAAATTATACCTAAAGGCTTTTTTTTTCGTCAAAATTATCATCAAGAACCTAGTGTTAACAACATGACTCGTAAAAAAATATTTTCTTTCATTTCATAAATTTTAGTTTAAAACAGTCCAAATGACAGCAACCAGTGACGTATCCAGGATTTTTCAGTATGTTGAATCTCGATTTCTGAGCATGGGATCGAGATAAAACTCATGGAGGATGGTGTTGGATCTAAATGATGGAATTTTATCAAAAAAAATTTGTACTCGGAGTTTGCGAACAGAATTAGCATTTTCCTGATC
>CAJNOP010001921.1:9337-21861 GCA_905250075.1 Rotaria sp. Silwood1 | reverse complement strand
TGTCAAATGCTGCTTGGAATGCGGGTTGAATGCGCAAGTGATAGTGACTTTCTATCAGTACGGTTCGTTTGCATAGTTCAAATTCTTTTCATTCTCTTTTGTCTTTATGACTTTTATTTGAAATAGAGTTTCGTACAAGTTTTACAAAATGATCTATGAGCTAGAACTGTAAAACGCACAAATTTCGAGCATGCAATATACAGTTTTTTTTATCAGTTAGATGGTTTGCCTGAAGATCACGCACTCTTGGGATGTTGTTGTTTTAAACAATGAATTGAAAACATTTCCGAGTGCTTTGTGCTATTTTTTCTAATCTTTTAAGTTCTTCTATTTGCACCGTTGATGGTTTAACTTGAAGTGTTCCAAATTCGAATGGACGTATGATTAGTAAATCGTGAAGTCTCTTTACACGAGATAATGGAACATAAACCGATGCGAGTTCAATTGGGCCAGGCGGCATCACCAGATCGACGATAATTTGACCGAGTGTTTGGCCTTGGCTTTTATGTGTTGTCATGCTGTATGCAGGTATAAGCGGAAGTGCTTTACGTTTGACGGTGAGTTTTGTTGTTTTCTTGTTTATTTTGGCTGCTTTTGCTACATTTTCTGGAAGAAGTTCTTTGGCGTCGAACAAGAATGTTTGTTCACTAATAGCTATAGGAACTATTTTGGGCTGCAGTTCAGCAAGTTTGTGATTAAGTTTGCAACCAGGAAATTCTACTAAAGCGTACTTTGGTTGCGTTATAAACTTGGTATTTGGTGGAAAATTCTTATCCTGGTATCGAACATCTTCTGGTGATTCATCGTATACAAGTTGACGAAAAATTCCACGTGTACCGTTGGAGAGTCCCAGTTCGGTAGCGATGTTTTCTGTGAGTAAAACTGGCATTCCTGGTACGAGAGGCAGATACCCTGGAAGATGTTCGGTTTTATTGTCAGGTAGTTCAAGTATGGCTTTACGTAATCGTAGATCATTCACTGGTTTTCCTTGAATATAATCTTGAGCAATGCATACAATTGGGGTAAGTCCTATTTCCATTGTTTTGTTTAAGACAGCTCTATTATTAATTTGAGTGCGTAGCGTATTCCGAAAAACCAGTATTGGAGCCTATTGAAAGAAAAGTAATGTGATACACAGAGAAAATGAATGTGCATACTTCGTTCCATGGCTTTTGTTGTAGAGATACTTGAAGTTTTGGATTTCCTATGACTCTCGTACACAGAAGTTGGTAATCTTCTATTGTCGATTGCCCATGTCTTAATCTATTTAAAAGCTCCAAATATCTTATGTCTTGGGTTCGCATTTGCTGAGTTAATTCAACAACGCAGTTTATTTCAGACATAAGTTTCTGTGCACACAACATATCTATCTGACGTTCTGTAATTTGCTGTGTCGATGCGCAGCTATAGTAGAGAGGCTTGTCTAAAACAGGAGAATATTGAAGATAGTCGCCAAAGAAAATGACATTGACACCACCAAAAGGTATCTCAGAATTTACGTGCTTGGCTGTTTTCACTATTCGATTGAGACGAGCTAATAGGCTAAGTCCTACCATACTCATCTCATCGATTATCAAGTACTTCACATGACGCCATTCATTTTCCAATTTCGTATCGCCAGGTCTAAATGTACGGGTTTGTTTCTTTTTACTGTTTTTGCGACTTTCACCTAAAAATGAATGGATAGTTAATCCGTCAATTTCAGCTGCTGCTATAGACGTTGGTGCCAGTTTACGCAACATCTTGTCCCTCTTGGTTACTTGGAAATATTTGGTAATTGCACGAATCAACTGAGATTTTCCAGTGCCACCGCAACCAGGTATGCACATTAATAACTGATTATCGATAGTATCTAAATATCAAGACTATTCAAAATTTTCAATAACAAAATCAATAAAATATTATATACCGGTATAAGCATGATTTTCGCCATCTAAGTGACTAGTTATAATCATAAAAGCATATTTTTGCTGAGTGCTTAGTGTAAATTGTCTGATAATATCTTGTTTTGTTGGAAATAATATTGCATTGGTTGTAGTCACAGGTGGAACTCTTGTAGCTCTCGTTTTAATGGGACTTGTTGGAATTTCAGTTGCTACGACTTCAATCTGTGTTTCATCATCTCGCACTTCCAGAGTATTTTCACCTGAAATTAAATAGTTTCTTGCTTCATCTCGTCGACCTTCAATGTCACGTTTCCATCCTTTAATCATGACGCTGTGATGTGCGTGAGCTACCACAAATGTGTTGATGTCGTGTATGGTGCCATAATTATTTTGGTCCCAAATGTGTCTGCTGTCTAAATCAAAACAAAATATTTTCGAAATATAATAGTAATTAATTCACCATTTAGTAATGCAAATCTATCTGTATTATCAATTGCTTGTAATGCATCATGAACATAGTGTTGTTCTTGAGTAGCTGCCAATGCAGAGTAAGTGTTTGTCGTGATCTCATTTACGATGGAGAGCATTTGCAAAAGTTGTTCAGGATCGTCTTCTTCTGCATTTTCGTCGCCTTCATAGTAATTAGGCATCAGAATAGGGTCAATGCTGTTGTCGTTTTGGGCTTCTAAAAGAACTTGATGAAGATGTTCATCCCGATCGTGTTTGCATTCGTGCAAAAGTTCTATATTTTCTATAATCTTAAGCGAGTTGGGAGAGATCAACAGCCTTCAAGCTTCCAATGCTTCAGACCATGTCTCATTGGTTGCACAAAGGTTCTGGACTGATCGCCATGGCACGAATAATGTTAACAACGCGCGACAATAACGTTCATGTGTTTCTTCTCGTTCGCGGCGAGGTATTTGAGGACCTATCAGAACTGGTACTACTGGAATGGAACATTTAATTATGAGATGAGATGTTGATTGTGGATGTACGCTGTCAAATGTATGACGTTCATTCATTTTCGTTCCTTCTGTAGGTAATTGTTGGCTCTGAAGATCTGTTACATTCTTTAGTAAATGACGATCCGATTTATCGATAACCTTCTTGTGAAAATGGCTCTCAAAGTCATATAAACACAATGCACTTAGATCCTTTGATCGATGCTGATAGTCAAGACGAGTATTGACCAAGACATAGCGATCGCCGCTGTTGGTTTTTGTAGGTTCTAATAAAAATTGTTCTTCAATTTCGTTTTTATCTTCTCCTTGTTCATCGTAGAAAGGCGTTGAAGTCTCTAGAAAGCTACATATTAAAAATCTATACAATTACTTTAAAAAGTTCTACCATCTATTCTCTCTTCAACAATTTCTTTTTCGTTAATTCGTGCTTTATTTAGTTCTGTTTGTAGATAGTTTTCGATTGAAATGAGAAAAAGATTTTTGAACGTATGTGTAGTGTAGTGGTCACCATAGTTCATTAGATATGACGCAATATGAACACCTGAAACTTCTTGTTGTGAAGCAATCATATTAAAGCAGCGTAACACTAGTTTACGCGATTTGCCAACAATATTATCTGTGCTATTAGAAATTCGTTCATGCTCGATAGATTTGATGTCTTGTTGTGCCAGCGCAAACATATCATAGAAGGCCAGAGTAGACTTTGTTACATAATCAGTTATATAGTAAACTAATGCTTTAGCGTCATTTCCACTCCAGATGAACTTAATATCCATGTTTGATCGACATGCAGTTAAGAGCCATTCGTTGAAGTTATTGATCCACGAGTGCGATCGACGCATAGTTATTTGTCCCGTCGTAGGATCAATATTAGAAACCTTCACTAGTGCACGTGGCATGTGCCTTCGACAAGTTTTTGAACTCTCATTTTTGCCTTTAGAATATTTATAACAAGCTGCAGAATGCTTGTGAATATTGCAGGTTTCGAGCAATTGAACTGCATCTTTGCGAAACGTTTGATCGAAGTCTTCCAATGCAGGATTTGGTGTCGGGAGACATGGTGGTATAACTTCACTTGCTGTCGATTCAATTTGTCCTAAGATGAAGTGAGAATTATAATTAAAGATCTACTAAAAGCTTCAAAGCTCACCAATTAATGTTCTATCATCGCTTGTCGTACTTGTTCCGTCGTTGGTTTCATCTTAAAAAAGAATATTGATGTTCAAAAGTACAAAAAAATAGAAGTCTCATAAATATATAGTAAGAATAAGTAATCGGAATGAAGTATGCGTTGGATTAATGAAAATTTTTAAAATGTTCTGAAAGCTCAAGTTCAAGGTAAGGCAGTGATGCACTATTACGGTGTAAAACAGCATCAAGTAGGCAAATGTAACAACTTCAAATGACATATTCGAACAATGTTAAATATATTACCTCGAAACGAATCTAAATCTTCTTTTATAATATCTTCTAAATAATTTAGTAAATTTTCACGAAAATCTTGATTTTGAATATTTTCTTTCAATTGTGCTGGAGTATATTCATGTTTGAGCCAAATCAAGAGATGTAAATGGAGCGATCCTCTTCCTTGACTCTCTACAGTGCCGAAATACGCTTTTGCAGGACCAAGTATACCGCCCTGCACTAGGCTTTTCAAAACGCTTTTTATTAAACAGTTGAAGAACTTTGCAGTTGCAAGAGGGTGTGTCGCGACAATTTGAGCACGCTCATAACTTGTACGCAGGACTTCTGGCAGAACGTTATCAAGATCGAAATCGACACCTCCAAAGTAAAGTGCCACTGGACTATGGATGCCGGCCGGATTGATTGTGAGGAAAAGGCTAGGAAGACCAAGATAAAAACATAAAGAATGAATTTTCGTACGAAGAGCTGATTGGGAATGAGCTGAACCCATGACGTGACCACCAATAATTTTGATGTGCTTCATCAACGTATTTATTCTCTCGTCAGTAACTTTTGAATAAGGCGCTTTAGAGATATGAGTAAGGGCTGCTGCTACATCCTCAGAACTCAATGAGTTAAGAACTTGTGCAGATTGTTGAAACCATGATCTTGTTGTCATTAACACATTGGGCACGATGTGGCCCACCGGTGGGCCACGCTATGGTTTTACGAGTAACTGTATAGAAGAACACTTTCTTTTGATTTTTTCTTAGGCACGAGGTTATAAACATGAAGTGTCAGTTGTTCTGTGTTCAGTGCTTTATTTGCGTCCTTTATTCCATAGGATAATGCTTGTCATTAAAACACTCTAGACAAAAAAACTTATCACAGTCAGAACAAAAAGTTTTCACTTTCTTTGCTGCCGCATAGCTTGCTTCTCTTGACTGTTGTGCCTTTCCCTTCGCATAGCAGCTAGTACATCGTCTGCCAACATTGCGCGTAGATCCTTCCTTTTCTTCGAGCTTGTGATCAGCGAGTTTGCGCTTGGAATGACTTGCTGATTGTTGTATCGGACCAGGTTTTAGCTTCTCGATTGGCGCACCAAGGAGTAAAGATCGTACAAGACTTTCTCGAAACTGTAAAATCTGTATGTTACTCGCCGCATAATTTTCCTTGTAAATCAGATAACTATTAACCACTGCAGTTCCAAATACCAATTCAAATGCCACCTTTTTATACCATTTTATTGACCGTCTCAGGCATGTGTGGTATGTTGATAGTTGATCTGATAAATCAGTACCTTGTCTGCCTTCATTGTAATCGAGAACAACTTGCGGCTTCATGATGCGTTCATTCAGTTTATTGATTTTTCCGGTGTTCACCACAGTTGCTGAATGAAATGGTTTAGTAGATATCATCAGAACGTCTCTTTTATCTTTCCACTTGATCAATTTTACACCGATTTTGTTCTGGAGCCCATAAACCTCACCAGGCTTGAGCTTTTTCTGAACAACTTCATATCCTGATCCAGTACGATTACTTCTCAATGTTCCAATAAGATACGTATCCTGTTCCAACAAACGTTTTGCTAGAGAAATACTAGTAAAGAAGTTGTCAGCCACCACGGTTCGATAACATCCCGAAAGACCATTCAATAGATTCATTACGACTGCTTCAGCATGTCCACGATCTGCCATAGGATCTTGCTGACCAGTATAGATCACATAATTCCAGGTGTATCCATTGGTAGCCGCTAGCTTGTATATCTTTACGCCGTACTTGTGTGCTTTTCCAGGGATGTATTGTTTGAACAAAAGTCTGCCTCGCCATGGTACCATACTTTCGTCGATGCTAATAACTGAGCCAGGCATATATACTGATGAAAACCTCTCTTTGAGTAAATCTGAGAGTGGTTTCAACTTGAACAGCCTGTCGTGGTCCGAATTCTTGTTATTGTTGTTTGTAAAATGCCAAAATTTGAGGAGTAATTCAAACCTCTCTCTCGACATGGCATTTCGTATGATCTCTGATCCGTACAATTGACTACTGCTCCAGTAGTATTTCAGTTTCGGCATTTGTACCAATCCCATCTCGATAATGATTCCAAAGAACTTCAGCATCTCTTCATCGGTGGTTGGTTTCCATTGACGAAATTTTGACCGTCTGCTAATCTCATGAGTTTGCAAATATTGTTCCGCATAGCGATTAGTTTCACGAACCATAAGGTCAATAATTTCGTCCGTAATGAAATGCCGATAGCAATCGATAGGGTCGATTGTATTGTCTCCTGAAGTCGAAGTTACTTCTTCGACGAGACCATGATCTTCCATAAATTCATCATCCGATTCTGGTTTTATTTCATTCCAGACGTTTGAATCGACCTCGTCATTTGTCACTTCTTCGTCGGAGCTTTCAGATTCAAGATGTATTCTATCGAAATCATCATCCAAAGAACTCACTTCACTTCGTGAGCTAACGCTTTCTTCTGAATCGGTTTCTTCGAACGACATGTGTACTATTCCAAAAATTCACTCGTCTTTATATAGTAAAACAACACATGGATAAGAATAACAGAGAAAAGCCTGGAATTTTCCTCCTTCTTCTCACATATGTTATATATAACATGAAAAAGAACGAAAAATTGACTCAGGCAATTCTAGTTACTCGCGAAAAATGATTCATTATGTAGTAATACAAGAAAGAGAACGATAAATAATCAGTAGAAGATAACGAAAGGGTCATTAAGTGCATTTATAGAAGTGAACTATTCATAAAAATGACATCTTGCAGAAATTTCATACGAAAACTGAATCGTGCCCAATGTGTTAAGGCTGCAATTTCATAAAGTTCCGAGAATGAAAAATTATGGGTGACATTTTTTATCACCTCATTGAGTGGTCCAACAATATATGCAAGGTGATTGCTGTAAAGAGTTTCATTTTTTACGAGTTCTATTACAGCTTAAACCAGAGATGTGCGGTCCACGGGGCCACGTGGCGGCGGGCGGGCGGTGAAGAAAAATTTAATTAAATGCGGGATTAACGGGGCACGGGTATTTTCCGGCACACGGGTGGGCGAGGTGGGGAACAAATTTTTAAAATGATAGGGGTCTCGGGCGGGTAAACTTTTTTTTTCGGGTGTGATGAAGGATCGTCAAACTTATCAAGAGATGTTGTTAGTGTAGGTATATATAGTACAAAGTACATATTGATTGGTTCATTGCTTTCATCCTATTATGTATAAGCTTGTCTGCTCTTTGTTTCTTTCTATCTTTATCGTCTGTCGTGCACAGTTTCCAGTATTAATTTATATTAAGTGAATAACTGGACTAATACTTATTTTATATTTAGAATTATTATTTGAATTTTCTTTTATCAATTACTATGATCGAATTACATGATTTATCTCTTGATGAATCACTTGATAGTACAACTTCGAATACTGATCGTTCATTTTCAATCATTTCTTCTTCTCTTGGTCAATACTCATCGAGTAATGTTAAATATAATCCATCAAATATAAAAATATTGTTAAAAAGCAACCAGAAAAATACGTGCTTGTCGACAATCACAAAGTGAATCATGCAAAACCATCTCCCGGTTGGAATCGATTTGCTCTTCCTGTTGTAAAAGATGAAAATAATCGTAATATTGTTATTAAAAATTTTGCAACGTGTCGATCTTGTTATGCAACTTATGTATTTACATATGGATCAACCAAATCACTAAATTCTCACAAATGTGTCAAAGAATTATCATCAATATCTACATCACCTAGGTATTTTAATTATCATCTTTTTATGTGATCTATTTTTTCTATATTTTTAGTACTAGATCACCATCCTTGAATTCGAAAATAAATCGATTTTCTTCTGAAAAGAAAAAGACGTTAACATCGTTGATTGCACTATGGATATGTCAAAGTATCCGTCCTATCAGCATTGTTGAAGATGAAGGTTTTTTAAATATTATCCAACAATATCTTAGCTGGGATGATGGTGAGACATTTATTAAAATCTTGAATCGATATTCATTACTCTATTTTTTTTCTATTAGGTCCATTTAATAATATAAATGGTAATGATATATCACCATCAAGACCGACAATCACAAGAGAAATTAATCGACAAGCAAATGATATTCGTGAACGTCTAGGTGTTATATTGAGAAAAGCAGCTAAACAAGAATGTTTAGCTATAAGTCCAGATTTATGGAGTGACAAATTCAAACAAAACAGCTATCTTGGACTAACTGCTCATTTTGTTGATGATCAGCATATTTTACATTCTATTGATCTTTGTTGTGAACCATATAATGAATTAGATAAAACAGCAGGGAACGTATTAAAGGTTTGAAGCAAAATTGAAACTAATATTAAGTTTCTATTTTTTTTTCTTTTATTTTTTTTTATCTCATTTAATAGTCAATTACAGCTGCTCTTTCTCGTTTTGGACTTGATCAATTAATGAATGAAATAACTTTTGTTTGTGATCGTGGTAGTAATCTATTAAAAGCATTAGAAGATTATCAAGTGGTTCATTGTTTTCCTCATAGACTGAATAATATCTTAAAACGAACATTTTATAGTGCAGGTACTAAAGAAAAAAAACAGAGAAAACAAAAAAAAGAATCATTGAAAAAGAATCAAAATGATGATCAACCCAATTTGAATAATTCAAATGATGATGATAATGACTCTCTTATGTATTATGATGATAGAGATTCAAGTGAAAGTGAATCTGATGATGATATTGTTCTTGATGAGAAATTTGTTGAATTAGCTTTGAGAAGTTTATCATCATCACCACCAGAACGTGATCATGTTAATGTATTAGAAAAAAATATACCACCTTATGCTGCTCAAATACTAGCAACAATAGTTCGTTGTAAACAGTTATGTTGCTATGTCAAAAGGGTATTTTCAACTATATCTAATGACATATATATTTTTCTTAACAGCTTTCATCCGTATTTCATTTAGGTTAATTGGAATCCTAAGCTGAAAGCATTAAGAAAGCCAACGATCAAACAAGAAATAATTGTTCGATGGCTCACAATGTCACAATTGCTCGAAAGTATTCTGTCGTCATATTCAGCTTTAACAAGTATTGCAAGTGAGAAGGGTGCCCTTCACACTCTTCCTACAATTGATGTGTCAACTGTAGCTACTATTATTGGTTTATTCTTACCATGGAAAGAGGTGATCGAAAGTTTACAAGCGATTAATACACCAACTCTGCATCTAGTAGTTACATCTTACTGATATCTTCTTGAAAGTCTGGTAGTGACGAAGGATGAAGTAGCTGATAAAGCAGACAAAGGTAAATCATTCTTAAAAAAACAAGTCAGTAAAAATCTATCTTTTTTACAGGTGTTGCCTTTTTTAAAAGACGTGCACGACAATTATTAAAAGCAATGTTCTCTTTGCACGATCTACATTGGATCGCTGCAATACTCAATCCACATACAAGAATGCTCAACCATGCTACTGATGTTGAACGTGCACATGCATATTGTCTAGTGCGAGCTAGAGTAGCTAAACTTATGGAAATGGCACAGATTGATAATAATGAAGAAGTATTATCTCCAGCAACTATTAGTCTAACACCACCACCTCACAAAAAGTTGAAGTCCTACACAACACAATTTCATGATGACACAGATTTAGGTGAAACAAGTAATAATATGACAATTGAAAAACGTGCTCATCGTGAATTAGAAATCTATTTACAACTGAATCTAACTAATTGTAAATGTTTAAATGATGATATTGACAATCTATTGTTGTTCTGGAAAGAACAAGAACATGTACTACCCAATGTGTCACGATTAGCAAAACAAATTTTTTCTATTCCTGCCTTTTCAGCTGCAGTAGAACGTGCATTCAGTTCAGCCGGTATTGTCGTACCACAGAGAAGAACCAATATCAATCCATCTATAGTTAATGATATTATACTTATTCGATCGGCTGCAGCTTGTTTGACGACCTACACATAGACTCTACTTAAGTTTCTTTTATGTAAAAAGTGATTATTTACAAAAGGAATGTATTATTAAAAATAAAGTGTTTGATAAATAAAACATTTCTTCGGATTATACCGGAGCGGGGCGGGGCCCGTCGCAAAAATGGCGAGTCGGGCGGGTCGGTCCAAGAAGCTGACTGTGAGGGGTACGGGCGGAGCGGGCATAGATTTGCCGGGACACAGGCGAGGCGAGGATTCTCATAAAGAATATCCACTGGGGTCCGGGTGTGACGGATTTGTGAATTTTACGGAGCGGGTCCCGCGGGGCATGGAAAAACAATGCCCCATACATCTCTGGTTTAAACTAAAAAGATTATATTAAGATAACTGGATAGTAAAGTTGGAAATACCTACCTTTCAGTTCGCAAGATGTTAAAACTGCATCCTCAGTGAAACATGTGATAGAGTTATAGAGACAATTGCCATTTGCAATGACGTCAATCGGAATCATATTTTGAACATCTAAAGATGTGTGCTGAAGATATAATTTGGCTTCTTGGTATAGCTTATGAATAACTGGGTTGAAATAAGTAATGGGTGCAAGTCTTATCAGTGTTGAAAGCCAGTCCATCTAAATTTCCGAAAGAGATCATATGACTATAAACCTCTTTCGCGAAAACTTACAGCCCCGAATTGTCTACAAATAGTCTTGATTCGATCATAATAACCGTCGGCAGTGGATGCTTTGTCAAATTCCATTAAAAGTGTCTTAAATATTTTAAAACGATTTGTTTTCCAACAATTTAAGCAGCAAGAAGGTGTTGTCAATTTAGAACAAAACAGACCTCGGTGGGTGTGAGGTTTAGATGTGGGTATGAGTGTGAGGTGTGAATGTGAGATGAGGATGTGGGTTTGTGTGGATGCCCTCATAATGCGAAGACATCCACACCTGAAACGAATTCTCTACCTCAAGTTTGGACTTTGCTAATACGTAAACCAAACACACATTTTTCAGATAAACAGCGTGGGTACCTCCAAAAAAAAATTTGATGAAGGCGTTCCCAGTTTGAAACATGGGAAGCCCAAACAGATTGTGTTAATTGTGGAGACCGTGAAATAAAACGCCAAGTTATACTTTTCGATTATCGAAGTTTAAAATGAAAATCAAGTTTGCTCATTTTTCTGTCAACTAAAACGCTAACGATAGGGGATTGCCACTCAAAATTTGTCAAGTAGTAAAATCGTCACCGAAGAGAAATTCATCAAAAATACTATTTAGTAATGATACTGAGAATGAGGAAATTGACTCAGAATTTGAAACATTAGACCACGATTTTCAAGATATTGACATTGCTCCACAAGAGATCGGAATGCTAGAAAGCTTTAGTATGAATGCTAAAGTGGCACTTCCATCATATATTTTGATGAATTCCCCAGCTACAACCGCCCCTCTAACATGAAGGAGAACCAAACAAAATATAAAACAGAATCAGGCCTACCGGATTAGGTCTAAATCATTCTAAATAAATGGGTATGGGTTTACCAAATTATTCCTGTATGAACATACCAATGGACACGGATTTTCCGAATAATGTCCCTCCTCTTCAAGCAGAATGGGCTCAACGTGCCGAAGAGGAGAAACACGGATAAGGTTTTCCTTAAACGTGGCCAACAATCCTGTGTCTTGTATGAAGTAAGTGTACAACTATTTGAATAATACTTAAACTTCCAGGAAAGTATAAATAAACGTTAATCGGCTTGTAAAGTGTTTTCAGCTCTTTTGCATAACATGATGCTTATATAAGATTAGCTAACGGTAACCCATTTTACCTTCATAAATAAAAATAAATGACAATTCAACAGTTTATAGAGACTATATGTTCATTGAAATATATTGTACTTGTGTAAAAAATACTTTAGATACATCATAGTCTTCTTAAACTTTTGTTTTTTTTTCCAGAAAAATATTCATAATAATTTTTCCTCATAGACACTGTCTAGTTGATCAACCTTGTAAGCCATTTTTGGATATCGTTCGAAATTTTTTAATTTTTTTATAACCTTTTTGTAGAGGGTCATAAGAAGTGAGCCAAGCATGCTAACCAAAGAAACGTGGTTCACTTCATATAGAGAAAATGGACCAATCAAAATGCGAGTTCTTACTTCACCGCCATCCAACTATTTTCCCAAAACAGAACAATAGTATTCACAACCCGGAAGTACCATTCCCATAACAGAACAATTGTGTTCTGTTTTGGGAACAGTACTTCCGGGTTGTGAGTATTATTGTTCTGTTATGGGAATGGTACT